>CM053028.1:506375845-506515845 GCA_028564925.1 Lithobates sylvaticus | reverse complement strand
TTTTTTTTTTTTTTTTTGGGGGGGAAAGGGGGGTTTTTGGGGGTTTTTTTTTTTTTTTTTCCCCCCCCTTTTTTTTTTTTTTTTTTTTTTTTTTTTTTTATTAAAATACTCCCACGGGGGCCCTCCGGGGGGGGGGGGGGTTTTTTTTGGGGGTTTAAAAAAAATTTTCGGTTTTTTTAGGCAAAGGTCTGAGGGTGGGGGGGAGCCCTAGCCCCCGGGAGGGGGAAAAACAGGAAAATTTGAAAGAAGGGGAGCTATATATATACGGGAATGAAATTAAAAATTTTTGGGGGGGGAAAATGGAGGGAAAGGGAAAAGTTAAATACCAGTTTTGCCCCCATAGATATAACGCAAGTGTGAACCAACTAGCCCAAAAAGGGGGGGGGGGAGAGGGGCAAGGGGAAGGGAAGGGGGGGAAAAACTTTTTTAAAAAGCCCTTGAAATTTTTTTTATGAACGGTTGGAGATTTTTAAAATTTTTTTGTATGAAAAAATTTAAAATTAAAGATTTAAGTTAAAAAAAAAAAAAAAAGGGGGGGGGTTTTTTTGTTTCCTTGGGTAAAACCTTATTAAATAAAAGGAAAAGGGTTGGGTTTAAAAAAGGGTAAAATTAAAAAAAAATTTTAATTTTAAAAAATTAAAAACTAAAAGGGGAAAATATTAAAGTTTTTCAAAAAATTTTTCACAAAATCCTTTGGGGTTTGGCAATTTTTAAGAATTCAAAAATTTTAGTTTTAAATGGGGATGGAATTTAAAAAACCGGGATTTTTTTCCCCACCAAATTAGAAAGTTTGGGGAATTTCCGTTATAATATTAGGAGATTGGAAATGGACTGTTCCCCCTCGGTTGGTCGAGAAATTTTAAAAATGAATTTTCCCAAATTTTAACTTAAAGCTTTAAATATTTTCCCCGGGGTTCCCCAAAAAAAAATTTATGAGGTTTTGGGGGGGGAAAAACCCCCAAAAAGGAAATTAAAAGGCGTTCATTTGGGTGGGTGGTAATTTAAAATTTTAAAAATTTTCATTAATTAACAACAATATTCCCTTTTTTGGGCCGGGTTTGAAAAAAAAATGTTTTAGGAAGCATCCAATAGGACTTCGGCCCTTTTGGGGGGAAAAATTTGGGAAACCCATTTCCATTGGGGGGGGGAAAAAAACCAGGGGGGGGGGATATTTTTGTTCATTTTTTTAAAAGGGGCCTCCATTAGGGGACAACTGGGGTTTTTTTGAGAAAAGATGGGGGTTCATTTGAGGTCCCTGGACTGGGTAAAATTAACCCAAAAAAAATTTTTATTTATACAAGCCCCCCGGGTTTTGACCAAAATGGGGATTTAAAAAATTTAGGGATTTTTTCCCCCCTTTTTTTAAGGGGGCCCCGGGTTTTAAATTTACCCCACCCCGGGGAAAATTTTTTAAACCCCAAAAACCATAAGTGTACAAAATTTAAAAAAAAAAAAATCCCCTTCAAGGATTTCCCCAAAAATTTAAGCAGGGGAAATTAAGGTTTAAAAAAATGTGGAAAAACCCCCCCAAACCATTTTTTGGGGCAGTCAAATTACTTTACGGGGGGAGGTGGAAAACCCCAAAATTTTTAATTCGGACTTCCCCCCTTTTGCCCCATTTTAAAACCCGTACAAATACAAAATTTGGGAAAATTTTCCTTTTTTTTTTTATTTTTTTTTTTTGGGGTTTTTTTTTTGGGGGGTTTTTGCATTAAGGGTAAAAAGGGGGGGGAGGGACAAAAAAGGGGGGGGTATCCTTTTTTTTTAAAATGTTTGTTTGGGGTTTTAGGAAGGGTTTTTTTGGGGAAAGAAAAGGGGGGTTTTTTTTTGAAAAAACCTTTTTGTTTTCTTTTTTTTAAAGAAATTTTTTTTTCAATGTTTTTGTTCCCCTTTTTTGGGAAAAAAAAAAAAAATTAAGGGAATTTTGTTTTTTTTTTTTTTTTTTTTTATTCTAAGCCTGACCCCCAAAAAATACCTTAAAAAAAAAAGTTTTGGGAAAATTCTGCCCTTAAAAAAATCAAACCCTTTATAAAATTTTTGGGTAAACCCGGGGGGTTTTTAAAATTTTCCTTTGGGCATTTAACAAAAATAATCCAAAATTTCCCAAATCCTGGGGGGACCAAAGGCCTTTCCCCCCCGCATTTACTTTTTTCCAAAAAAAAGGCCCAATTTTGGGTTTTGGGGCCAGGGAAAAAATTTTTTTCCCTTTTCCCTTTTTTAAAAAATTTCCCCCTTTCCCCCCCAATTTCCGCCCAAAAACCCCACAACCCCCCCAAAAAAAAAAAAACCCCCCAAAAAAAACCAAAACCACCTTTTCCTCCCACCCCTTTTTTTAACCCCCCCACCCCCTTTTTCTGGTAAATAATTAAAGCCCTTCCCTGGGGACCTTTCCCATTTTAAATTTTCCCCTTTTTCCCTTAAGATCCCCCTATATAGTTTTTTTAAAAAAGAAACCCCCCATTTCATCCCTTTAACCCCCCCAAAGCAGTATCCCGGGGAACCAAATTTTTTTTGAAAGGAACCTTTTTTCCCCAAATCTTTTTTAGTAAAAAAATTTTTTCCCCCTTTTTTTTCCAGGCATTTTTAAACCCCCCCAAATTTCCTAAACTCCCCCCCTTTCCCATTATTTTTATGAAGACATCTCCCCTCTCCCCTTCCTTCCCTAAAAAACCGCAAAGACCCCCCCTTTTTTTTCCCTTTTTAAAAAAAAAATTTCCTTTCTTCTTCAGCCCCATTTTTAAAAAAGAAAAAAACTTTAAAACCATTTCTTAAAAAAACCCCTTTTATTTTTAATCCCACCCAAAACCCCACTCCCCCCTATTAAAAAAAAATTTTGGTCAGCCCTTTCTTTTTTCCCAACAAAAACCCGACAAAAAAAAACAAAAAAACCCCCTTCTAAAATTTTTTGCGGGGCCCCCCCAAAAACAAAACCAAAACCTTTTTTTTAACCCCAATGTTGTTAAAAAACCCCTTTTTTTTCCCCTCCCACCTCCCCTTCCAAAACCCCCGGGCGGGAAACCGGTTTATAATTGTCCATTCCCAAAAAGGGAGAGCAATCTCAGGAATTTTCCCCTTTTAAATAAGTGGGAGTCCCTTTTTTTAACAGCATTTTTCCCCCCCCAATAAGGAAGGTTTTTTAACTTTTCAAAATTTGACTTATTTTTCCTTTAGAGTTTAAACCCCCTTTGTTAATAAAAGGGGCCCCTTTCAGCCCCCACCAAATTCGAATCCAGTTTCCAAAAAGACATTTTTTACAAGAGTTTCAGCATCAAATACCGAAAGGATTCCCTTTCCAATATTCTAAATTTGGAAAAATTAACCCAAAAAAAAAATTTTTCCCCTTTTTAATGCCAGGCCCCCACCCATCTTCTCCACCCCCTTTGTTTTTGGGCATAAAATTTAAGGCCCCCGACCCAAAAAAAAAAATGTCAAGGGGGGATTTTCCTCCTATCCACCCCAAAATTTCCCCGTGCCGCTTCACAAAAATCGGGGGAAAATTTCTTGGGGCCCTTTTTCCCCCTCACCCCTCTACCATTTTGTTTTTTTGAGAAATTCTCCAGAGGGCCGGGAAAAAAAAACCCCGAAGGGTTTCCCCGACCCCCCAAACCCACCTTCCCCTTTCTCCAAGGGGGTCTGGGCTTTTGGCTTGGCCCTTTCACTTTTTTAACCCCCCCAAAATTTCCCCCAATCTCCATTTTGCTATCCTTTTCTCGGGCTTGAAAGGGGGAATTTTTTGGGGAAATCCAGCGCCTCCCCCCCCCTGCCCCGGGGGGTCGGGCACTTCCCCTTTAGGGAAATTTGGTCTATCCTTTGGGAAAGGTTTAACAAAACCCGGGCCCCCTCCACCCCCCCACTTTTGTTTTTGCTCCCAACATTGAGTCAGTGCCGCAGGCATAGCCTTTGGCCCAATCCCGCTTTTGGCCAGATTGCTAAAAACCTTAACTCGGATATTTTCAAAACTAAGCCTTTTGAAAACCCAAATTTTTGGGGCTCATGAAAAAAAGAAGTTTTCCCCTATGGAAAGGTGGAGGTGGGCCCCTAAAACTTTTTCAATTTCCTAGAAAAAACTTCCCTGTCCGTTTAAATTACTTTTTTCCTTTTTAATTTCCCGAATATTTCCAAAAAAATTTTAAAACCTACTTGTTAAAGGATTTTTTTAAAAATCCCATTTTTTATTTTAAAATAGGACTCCCCAAAAAACTTCTAATTTATTTTCTTTTTTCCTTTTTTTCCCCCCCAATATCGGGGGGAAAAAAAGTCAATTAAACCTTCAGGAAAATTTGAAAAAAAAATTTTTTTTACCCCAAATAAAGAGCCCTCACCACCCTTAAAAAATTTTTTCCCTTGGTTTCGGGCTTAACCGGGGAAAGGAAAGTCCTCTATCCCCCTGATGGGACGAAAAAAGATCCAACCACCCCCCCTTGGGGGGGCCCCCCAAAAAAAACCCCCCCGGAACCCCCGTGGGGAGCCCCAAATCGCCTGGGAAAGAGAAAAAAAGACGCGGGGGGGAAAAAAAAACCCCCCCCCACCGGTTGGGGCCCCCCCAAACCTTCAAAGACCAAAACCCCAAAGGGAAAGGGCCAAAACCCCCCCAAAGGGCGGGCCGGGGGCCCTTTGCAACCCTTCCCCTTTTTTCCCCCCCCCCCCAAAAATTTAACCCCCAGGGGGGACCCTTTTCCCCCCAGGGCTGCTTAATGGCCCGGTTTGGGAAATGCCTTCCCGCCTTCCCCAAAAAAAAAAAAAATAGGGATAAAGGGGAAAAAAAAGGGGGAAAAAGACACCCCAAAAAAGCAAAAAAAAGAAAAGGGGGAAAGAAGGAAGAATTAAAAAGCAGCAAAACAACATTAAAAATTTTAAAGCAAAATTTTTGGGAAATTATTTTTTTGGAAAAGCAAAAAGGGATTCCCCGGTTTGGGGGGAATGGTGATTTTTTAAAGCAAACCCTTCCACCCCTGCAAAACTTTTAAATTTATGGCCCCTTTTTGGGGACGAAAATTTTTAAATTTTTTAAAAAAGAAAATTTTTTTTTTTTTTTTTTGAAAAGGAAGGAAAAAATTTTTAATGAGGCCCCAGCATTTTTTCCACTTTATTCCAAAAACCCAAAAAATTTTTAAAAATTACTCCAGGATAATCTCTTCCATATTGCATTACTCCTATCCTCACCAATCCTCCGGACTGATCCTAGATAGATAGTATGCAGTCTAGCCAGAACAGTCCTACAACATTGGCTTACAGATGTTTGATCTTTCCTCATGACCAATTGGTTTTTCATATCCCATAAAGACTCCTTCAAGACAAAACAAAACCACCACCCAAGATGCTCACCCTCCACTTTACACAGACCTGCTCCTGTCAACAGACTTTGATAGGACAATCTACATTTAGAGAGTTCCTCAAAGAAGATCTTAGTATGCAGTGGAGGTAAGACAGCGTCTTAACAGTCCCAGAACACATGCTTTGTGGACTCCACACCACCACATGCTTCTCTGAGACAGCGATCAATCGACAGAACGTCTCTTCCCTTTAGGAAGGGCATTCTGCAAAATCAACCAGGCTACGTTTGTCGGTTGGAAACCCCCACCACCCCAATGCACTCCATGCCTTTGCTGCTTCACAGGATCTAAGGCCAATAATGTTACAGACCTTGGTCTCATTGTACAGGAGTTTCCTAACCTTTTTAGGATCACCACCCTCGGTGCCTCTCTTACCTGATCCAATTTTTTATAATGGGTGGTGAGGAAAAAGGAGACAGGCCTCACCAATTCCCTCCTACTCCACCCCCATCTACGGAATAACCAACCGCCCATATATTCCATCATCTTTCCAGTTCTACCCCCTACCTTCAAGGTTCTCCATGTCAACAACCAGGAGTGCATATTGATGAACCTTTCAAGGTCAGGGAAATCCAGCCCTCCCAGTTGCAATAGGCGTCTCACCAGTTCTCTACCAACCCGCTCCATTACAGATCCCACAGGAAGGTGAAAAGGGCCTTATTTGTTTTGATTAGCCATACCTTTCCCGGAGGGAATACCACAGCGGTATACAGGAGGATTAAGGGAAGGATAACCGCCTTGATGATCAGGATCTTCCCCCTCAAAGATAGCTTGCGAGTTCTCCAAAAAATCCAACTTTCTTTTTATTTTGCTGAACAGGTCATTATAACTCTCAACACCTTTCACTTTTTTATCAAAAATTATATCCAACACTTTCACATTATTCTTTATTTCCAATTTGGTGTTACTCACCTCCACCTCCCTCCTTAGGCTACACAAACAACTCTTCGTCCAATTTACCTTCATTTTAGACACAGCGCAATAGATCTCAGCTTGTAGGCCAAGCCTATAGAATTCCCTCTGCGAGGATCCCACCAATACCACATCATCCATGTAGGCCATGGATTTCACCCACTCACCTCCAGATCCTGGTATGGAGAAGCCCTTATCCGCCTGAATGTATTTCAAGAGGGGCTCGATCACACATATAAATGCAATTGGGGATAAGGGACAGCCCTGTCTCACACCCGACTTCACTTCAAAGCCGTTGGTCAAAGTCCCATTCACCACCACTTTACTTATCACACCAGTATAGATTCCTTTTATTACCCCTAGGAGACCTTCCGGAAATCGTAAACTCCTCATGACCTGAAGCATAAAGGCACGCGAGACCCGATCATAGGCCTTCTCAAGGTCTAGTGACTCCACAGTCAAGGGTAGGTTATTCTTACCTGCATAAGTTATCATATCCCTCAGGAGGATAAGGTTGTCGGACAACCTCCTCCCAGGGATAGCGCAGGTTTGCCAGGGACCAAAAACCTTGCCCACCACATTCTTAAGCCTATTTGAAACCACCTTCGCCACAACTTTGTTGCCCGTATTGAGCAAGGTAATGGGCCTCCAATTCTTCAAATCCCCTTTTGCACCTTTCTTAAAAATCAGGGTTATAATACCCTCCTTCATTGTACTAGACACTCTCTTGGAGTGAAACACCTCTCTTATAACCTCAAAAGACCTCCTGGCCGATAATATCCCAGAAGCAGAGGTAAAATTCTGCCGGGAGACCATCACTCCCAGGTGTCTTACCCTTTGCCATACTGCCCAGGACCTCCTTCACTTCCACTTCAGTCACTTCTCTCTCCACCCAATCTGCATCCTCCTTTTCCAACTTCACATCCAGGATCTTACAATATTTAATCATTTCTGGAACCTCCTCTTCCCCATAACCAGCAAATTGTTTTCTGAAAAAAATTTCCACCTCCACAATCACCTTCTCACCTTCCACCTGTCTCCCCTCCACCTCCACCGACTCCAGCACATCCTTATTCCCACATACCTTTTTGAATAAGTAGCGGGAACACTTGCCATTCTCCTGAGCAAACTTGGTTTTCGCCTGAAAGACAATTTTTCTGCCCTTCTCCTGGACAAACCCTCTGATATCTTCCTTAACCATCCTAATCTCCTCCTCCACCTCCTTCCCCAACTCTCTAAAGATAAAGAGGGTTCTCAGTCTCGCATTAAGCCGGGCAAACCCCACCTTCTTTTCCATAGCTTTCTTTCCCCAACTCTGGAAAAAACTTTTAATTTCTCTTTTAGCCCAGTCCCAACACATCAAGCGATCAGTAAAGGATCCTTTCCTTTGGACTAACCATCCAAACAAGGACTTAAAGTCCTCTTTCAGATCCTCATCCTCTAAAAATTAGGTATTCAGCTTCCAAACCCCCGGACCAAAGATGACATTGGAATCCAGGTTAAAATTCACCTGAATTCCCCTATGATCCGAGAAAAAAAACAAAAAAAATTGGAAAAACCTTCCATCTTCAGGTACCTAGAATCGAAAAGAAAATCTATCCTGGACTTTACCTTTCCAGCCTCAGAATAAAAAGTAAAGCGGTCATCACCCAAATTGTCTTTCTTTCCTATATCAATCAAAGCTAGGTCATTGATGATATTATTAAGGATGGTTACAGATCCATCCATCCCACTTCCGCTTCCACCCACTCTGTCCGCTGCATCCCTAATAGTATTGAAATCGCCTGCCACAATAACTGGTGTCCTCCCAGTTAAATAATACTGTAAATCCTGTAAAAAAAAACAATTCTCTCCTTCCTATCAGCAGGTGCATACACATTAAAAATCTTAAACTTGAACCCAGAAAAATCCACAAAAATTATAATACACCTTCCCGGTGACCTTCTCAGTATGCCAACTCCAGCATTTTTGTTTTCGGATGCCGGTGACCAGAAAGATTCTCCTTTCCATTCATCCTGCTTAGGAATGTATTGCAAACCACATTCTTGTAAACAAAAAAAATAATTTTTAAACTAAACAGATAGTCCAAAATAACAGCTCTTCTTACAGCAGAGCCAATGGAGCGGACATTAAGGGATGCTACTGAAACCGCCATTAAATAAATTAAAAAGAAAGCCAACTTGGTCCACAAATCCATCATCTTTTAACAGATTTATCCACAGGAGGTATCCATTTCTCTACTCCTTCTCACAACCCGCACAGGAGTCTGCAGGTGATCTCCATCATCAGATGATGAAATATCCCCTAGCAGTGCTTCAGATTCTGTCTGTCTTTTTACTGCAGTTCCCATCTCCTCCTCATTTCTGTCTTTACACCTCTGCCCTGGAGTTATAAGAGCGCTGTCACTTTGCTCCATCCTGTCTCCCCAGTCCTGCTTCTCAATCTGCAAAGAGTTAATTTTGTCCCCCCCACTCCTTCCTCCACAACGTCCATCACATTCTCCACTATAGCCTGTGACCCATCTATATGCAGATTCCCAGGATCAAGCTCCGCCCCTAGGCTCTCCCGCTTCCCTCTCAACTCCGCCCACACTCCGCCCCTCCGCCTGCGTCGCGCCTCCCTCCGTGTCACAGGCGGCACCAGCTTCATTCACTTCAACAGCGACAGAGACGCCGATATTCCCCCGGGCACGCCTCCTTTCGGGACTCCGGCGCCATCTTCCTCCCCGCCGTCTGCCACTCCTTCCATCTCCTCCTCCCCCTCAAACCGCACACCGTGCTCCAGGATGAACCCGAGTGTACAGGACTCATCAGCCTCAGACCAAGCCGACTTAGGCACCTCCCCCACAGACACAGGCACGCTCCGAGTCCTGGGGACATCCACTCTCCTCACAGCCCCTGCAAATGTATAAACACTGCTGGTCCCCATTCTCTGAGGGCAGTCTTTAGCAAGATGCCCAGTCTGATCACACAGGTCACACTTTCTGGGCAATTTACATTCCCTAGCAATATGGTCAGGAGACCCACACAACCTGCATTTTATTTTCTCATTACACTCACTACTAGAGTGACCATATTCACTACAGGACCTACAGAAGGTAGGCTGCCCAGTAAAAAACAATGAACACCTCTCTCCAGCCACAGTAAAGAAAGGAGGGGGTAAGGAGTAACCCAAAAGCCCTTCTTAAACTTCACCTTAAAGCGTTGATTACTTCTAAACATCCCCCATGCATTTTTCAATTTAACCCCCTGTTCCACTTCCTTGCAATATTTAAATAAAAATAATTTCACCATTTCTTTCTCAAGGAAGGGGTTATAAAGATGAATAATAACATCACGTCTCTCTGTATCAAACAGCGGATAGATCTCCACATTGGCAAACACATCACATCCACTCCGTTTATTGTACTCATCCACAACTCTCAGGCAGGTATCCTCCGAGAAAAATGATACATCATAAGTGCCAGTTGCAGGAAAATCCTGAATGGCATAAATATCACTCACTGCAATATTCAGTTCCTTCAGCAACAGCTCCTCGATTACTCTCTTCATTGGGTAGTCCTTTTTTTCTGGTCACACAACCAGTCTGAGGGATTTGTTGAGCACACGACGTGCCATTGCTGCACACCGCTGCAAAAAAGTTGCCACAAAATGCTCTTAGACCCCCACAAGGGGAAATCTAGAGTCTCCTTCCACCGACCAGTAGAGTTTTTTTTTTTGAAAGCCGATGGCGTGCAAAACGCACTCAAAAACTCACCCGGTGCATAAAAAATGTGCACAACATAAAGAGGTGCGACAAAAAAGTGCAACGGGTACACAAGACCTCTAAAATCAGAGGACCTAGTCCTGAATCCCCCGGGGCGTTAGGCTCCAGACAGGGACAAGAACGCGTAAAACTTGGTCGTCATGGCCGAAACCAATCAGACCCCCTTCTCTGGAAGGTCTGCCGAAACAGACCCACCCAAATACTAGGTGAGGCTTCCCCGAAGGGAGACCCCAATCCTAATGAGAGAGGGCGAACTAAGCCAGAAAGCCATGTCCACCCCCTCCCCGACTTTCAGGACAGGCCCTGGGACCCTACTAATCACACGTGCTACAAACCGTGTACAAAACATAAAAATACAAAAAGTGACAAACACAGGATAATAAATAAAATAAAGTGGGGGAAGGGATAGTGGAGAGGAGAGTGAAAGAAGTGGCCATTGTGTGATACAATGACCAGGCCCTCCTGGTCCTAGCTAAAAGGCCCGGCCCAAGAGGCAGGTGCTAAAAAAAGCGTGCTGTAAAAGGAATGGTGCAGTGACCTTGGTGCCTTAAATCAATGTGTCCCTCACACACAGTGATTGTACGGCACCCCTGGACTGCCACTCCAGGGGCACATACTCCATAGGCTTTCAAGACCGCCCTGACCAACGGTCCGGACCACAGCAGCCCCCACCCCAGACAGGAAGACATGGAGATCAGGAAGCTTGGTGAGAGCCCGTCCCACCAACAGGCCCCACCGCACTCCCATCACTCCTACCTAATTACATTCGGGAATTACCCACCGCTCCTCCCCCTCCAGTAAGGGATTCACGGCGCTCTGTTCCCGAAAAACTGTCTGGGGCTAGAGCCACCCCAATCCAGGCCAGAAGGCCAGGTAACTCGACCCTCTGGATCCGACCAATAGCAGCACCCATCCTCACCAGGAGCACCCTTCCAGCACGGCTCAGACTCAGGCCAATACGCTGCCACCCAGTTCGTCAGGTACCCAGCGTGCCCCTCCAAAAACTGTACCTTCCAGGTACTAATTACGCCATCAGAGAGCGCTGCCTGCCACCCTCTCAATAGGGCCAGAAACAGCACCTCCTTTTGCAACTGATATGAACAGATTTTTTTTTTTTTTTCTACCACTCAGACTGAATCACACAACCTCAGCTTTTCTCAAGCACTCGCAACCTACACAGATGATGTACAGAACACGTCTCAGTGGCATAACAAAAAAAAAAAAACAGGTAAAATCATGGCTAAAATCTCATATATACAATATTTACATTAAATTCCTTACCCCGCCACCTCACAAAATTCCAAAACTCATCTGCCTCCACTACCCCCATACTCCTCCTTTCAACTGCCACTACATAAAACATCCTCGCCATCACCCAATCAACACGATCTTTTTCAGCCAGCACCATTTTCCTCTTCACCAAGGCACACCGTGTTTCCCACATCACCTCCCTTACCACAGCAGACAGAACAAACATTTTCTTTTTATCCCCTCCTACCAACCCAAGAACACCAGAATCAAAATTCACACCTTTCACCCCCACCACCCTTTCCACAAAACCACACAGTAATCCCCAAAAATTCTTGGCAAACAAACATTCCCAAAACACATGCCTCACTGTCTCGTTTGCCGCACATCCTTCTCTGGGACACATCTCCTTCCTCACCAAATCCTGGGACTTTAAAAAGGACATTGTAGGCAAACAATTATGTAAGGATAGCCAAACCACCTCCCTCTACCTGTTTGTTATGCCTTCCAAAAGCAGGTTTTTCCAGCAAACCTCGGCATTCCTTAGACTTAGCCCGAAGATATTAACTGGCAACTCGCCTCTTCTCAGCCATGCCCACAAGGACTCCTTTTTATGAGCCCCCTCCCCCAACTCTTGCAACTGATTCCTCTGAAAAAATACATTCATTGTTAAATAATACACTGGAGACAGCATAGACATGGGTTTAGTCAGGTCTCTCACACACCACCCCCATTTCAATAAGGGCCATCCGATCAAGTACCTCATCACCCTCCATCAAGGCTGCTACTTTCCCTCCTACTAAAAACGTTTTAAGATGCACCATCCACCATTGTACCTCCAAAAACAAGGCAATATTGGGGAAGTTGTACCCCCCTTGCTGCATCCTTCTCATGACCACCTCCCTCGCCACCTTCTCCATCTTGGAGCCCCAAAAGAAGATAAATAGCGATCTCGTGATTTTCTGGACCCACCTCTTATTCGGGGGGAAAATCACAGAAAAATAGAGCAGCAGTGGCAGAACCACAGCCTTGACAATCAAGGTTTTCCCGGACAGGGACAACCTTCTGGTCTTCCACAGGCCCAACTTCCTCTCTTTTTTCTCTACTTCTTTAACCGTATTTACTTGGTTACCCAGGTTTCGCTCAAAATGTATCCCTAACACCTCCACCTCCTGCACAATCTTTAGGTTACTTCTGGATACATCACATGAACCGCTTAAAACACATATACAACTTTTCCCCCAATTAACGCACAGCCCAGACATGGCTCCAAAGATCCCAAGCTGTAGCTCAGCTCTCATTACGTCTCTTGGCGTATTGCATAGGAAAACCACGTCATCCATATATGCAAGGACTTTAACTGGTTCACTCCCACAGCCAGGCACAAACATACCCTTAAAACATTTGTCTCCCACCACATGCCTCAAAAGGGGTTTGATTATACAAATGAAGGCGATGGGTGACAAGGGGCACCCCTGCCTTACTCCAGACTTTACCTCCACCTCCCTAGACAGCCTCCCGTTGACTAGGATTTGGCTACTTATCCCTCGGTAGAGACATTCCACCAATTCCACAAACTCTCCTGGGATCCCCATCTGCCTCAATACTGTAAAAAGAAACTGGTGCGCCACACGGTCATACGCTTTTTCCAGATCGATGCTTGCTGCAGCCAACGGCATGTTATTACATTGTGCGTAGTAGGTCAGATCCCTCAAGAGAATAAGGTTATCTGAAATCCTCCGTCCGGGCACCGCACAAACCTGCCATTCTCCTATAACGCTCTCCACCACCCTACTCATTCTATCCGCTAGCAATTTGGCGAAAATTTTATAGTCCGCATTTAATAGAGAAATTGGACGCCAATTCTTAATGTCGCGCTGATCCCGTTTCTTGTACAACAGAGTAATTATCCCTTTTTTCATTGATGCTGACACTCTTTTTTCCTCCATACAGGTCTTCATGACTTCACACAAGTCCTCCTTCAGCACCGACCAGAACTCCGCATAGAAATCCACAGGTAAGCCATCTCCTCCGGGAGTCTTGTTCTTCTTCATCCTCTTGATTACTCCCTCAACTTCTTCCTCCTTCACCGGTTCCAGCAACGACTCTGCATCCTCCACACACAGGTTCCCTCTTACCACCTCACAATACTTGCGCATTTCCTCCTCCGTAGCACCACTGGCAGCGTCGTAAAATGTCCTAATTGCTTCGACCATTCTGTCATTGCTCACCTCCTCCTCACCTTGCAACACCGTTCGAAACGTCTTCTGCGGCCCAAAAGGATTTTTTGAAGAAGTATGAAGAACACTGTTCGTCTTCCTCCATATTTTGAATTTTCGCTCTAAAAACAATGCCCTTCCCCCGCTCCTTTATTCTTGTACTCCGCGCCTCGCGCAATTCATTCTGTTCTTCCTCCACTTCCACCCCCATCCTCTTAAATTGAAACAACAGGTGCATCCTGTCTATCAGCCTCCTCTCCTCCTCTCGCTTTTTCCTAGCCGCTTCCCTGCCCATTTTCTTAAAGAAGTCTCCAATCTTGTATTTTGCCCAATCCCACCATACCAACACATCTGCGAATTCATGCTTTTGGACAGAAAGCCCTTTAAAGAACTCCTTGAATTTCACAAATACCCCCTCCTCCTTCAAACATAGACAATTTAGCTTCCATGCACCCCGTCCGTACATTCTAGCTTCATCTAGGAAAAATGAACTTGTAATCATAGCATGGTCAGAGAAAGACTAAATCAGTCTGGTAACTAATAATTTTCAGAGCTAATGAAACAAAAATAAAATCTATCCGGGATCTAACTGATCCTTTGTCAGAAAAAAAGGTGAAAGCAAGGTCATTTTTTTGCATTACCATAGCCGCATCCTGGAGATGTGACATCCACACCACCTTCCAAACTGACACCCTGCCTCTCCTCATTCTTTCTTACACAATTAAAATCCCCTGCCACAATCGTAGGTATTCTTCCGGGCAACCACATCTTAAGCACATTCAGAAATGCCACACAATCTTTTTTCTGAGCAGGTGCGTAGCAATTCACCACTCTAACCTTGCATCCCGCCACCTCCAGCACCGCAACCTGCAATCTCCCGGGCACCACCACTTCGTGCGAGACACACTGAACGTGTTGACTCTTAATCAGAATCCCCATTCCCTCATTCCTCGACTCGCATATGGGGGACCACAAGGATGCCCCGCGCTTCCATTCCTCGCTCACCGCCCTTTCCACTCCGCACTCCTGTATACAAATCACATCTGAGAGAACCCCATCTAATAGATCAAACACGGCCGCTCTCCTCCACTTAGAACAAATACTTCTAACGTTTACAGAACTCACAGTAAAGGCCATAAGAAAAAAAACACAAAAATGTTAGCCTAGCCATAACAAAAAACTTATAAGTAATGCGTGGCACTATCCGCCCCTTTGCTCGCTATGCATGCATAGGTCAGTCTTTTCCTTGTAAAGGGAGAACTGGCAGACTCAGAACCTGAGCCTTCATCTACTGGGGAGGACACTCCTTCCCCCCCACCTCCCGCCCCTTCCTCCCGCCCCTTCCTCCCGCGCTCTCTTGGTGGAGGATTGCGCAGTCTCGTCCATAGCAATTACTAGTCTCTGCCCACATTGCAGACTTTCATCGCTGTCCATCTCCTCGTCCTCTTCCTCAGCCTCTTCATCTGCACTGGATGAAAGTCCACTCATCAAGTCTGATAGCAGACCCGGGCTTGGCAATGCTATACTCCTCCTCTCTGTTTCCGGACCACCATCCTCTTGACTCGCCGGGGGTCCCCGCTCCTCATACGCCTCCTTCATCACCTGCTGGCTCAACCCTCTACTGACTTCCGTTTGAAGCCCTTCCCCCACAGTTGCAGCAAGGCTCCAAGGGTCAGCATTAACACCTGACACCGTGCCCCCAGTGTCTGTGTCGGCGCCAACCTTCCTGTTCACGGCCTCTACCTGCTCTGTGGGTGCAGCGTCATTGCCTCCGGACCCAGCGGATGTGGTAGGCTGATCCACATCAGCAGACTCAGCAGCACCTTTCGGAACATCGCTCATTGCCTCTGCTGCGCATGCCTCTGCGTTTTAGCCAGTACATCATGGAAATCTGCCTCCCGTTTTGCCGCAAAATACTCTTCGCATTGCCTGGCCAAATGCCCTGGTCTTTTGCATATATCACACATCCTAGTCTGCTTACACTCCTTGGAGGGATGGTCCTCACTCCCGCAAAATCTACATTTAATCTTTCGCTCACAGTCCCTACTAGTGTGCCCGTAAACGCAACACTTCCGACAGTACATCGGCTGCCCGGGGTAGAAGAGAAACCCCCTCTCTCCACCAATATTAAACGCAGCAGGGGGCCTCCTCACTCAATCAATGCAACTCGAATCCGAACGGAATTTCCCATAAAATCCATACTTTCCATTCCAGATATCAAATTTGTTTAGCACCTTGTCCCCACCACGTAAATCTTCACAATAATTCTTCAAAAACGCCTGCAAAGGGGTTGTACATATGCACCCCAATCGCCTTCTCCTCTTGCATAAATAAGGGAATCACCTCCATTTTCTGAAGCAACTCACCCTCAGCGCTTCGCATCTTTTCGTACACCTCCCAGCATATCTGGATAGAAAGAAACGTCACGTCATATAACCTTTGTTGCGGAAAATCCTACACACACACACAATCTCTCTTACCCTTAGGCCTAAGAAATCCATCAGAACATCCACAACGATCGCCCTCAGATCGATTTCCGCTTTGAATTCCGGATTCACAAGGAACCATATGGTATAGCGCATCCCACGAACCGCCATCCTGACACCCGAATGGTGTCTCGCCTCTTCCTCCGACCAAGGGTACCCCCAAAAGGGGCCCCAAACGCTGATCGCCTCAAGAAGGGCGATCGCTTCTCGTTGCCCAGAGACTAAACCAAAGGCCAATAGCACCAAGGGGGGGCCCTCCGAAAAGGGACGCTCCCCCCAAGGCCGACCGTCGGGTACCCCGGGCACCTCTTGGCTAAGTCACACACAGTAAAGAGTGAAACACAAAAAGTGCAACGGGTGTTCTCTTGTCCTCCCAAGGAAGGACCTTGACCCTGATCCCCCAGGGCGTTAGGCTCCAGACGGGGACTAAGGTACTCACATGGTCCATCTGGCCGAAACCAGACGGACCCCTTTCTCTGGAGGGTTTGCCGAAACAGACCCACCCAAGTACTTGGTGGGGCTCTCCCGAAGAGAGACCCCATGAGAGAAGGCGAACTAAGCCAGAAGGCCATGTCCACCTCCTCCCAAGACTTTCAGGGCTGGCCCGAGGACCGAACACCCTACTCGCCACACTGTGACAAACGTGAACACCAAACAAAAATATACAAAAAAGTGACAAACAGGGGGTAAATAAAAAGAGAGTGGGGAGAAGGAAGATGGGAGAGTGAGTGGAAAGTGACCATTGTGCAATACAATGGCCGGCCCTCCGGCCAGGAATAAAAAAATTTCCCCTGGTCCTAGCCAAAAGGCTCGGCCCTAGAGGCAGGTGTGAAAAACGTGTGTTGTGATGAAAGTGACCTTGGTGCCATAAAACAAAGTGGTTTCCCACAGTGAATGTACGACACCCCTGAACTGCCACTTCAGGGGCACAATCACCACTGGCTTTTCAACGTGCAACCCTGGCCCGCCAGCCATAGACCACAACAGCCCCCACCCCAGTCAGGAAGGAAGGAGATCAGGAAGCTTAGTGTGTGCCCTCAAGGCGAAAGGGCTCCACCATCGCTCCATCACTCCCTCCTAATTACAACCTAGGAAGTACTAGCCGCTCCCCCCCCTCACCAAAGAGGAGCTAGCGTTCTTTCCCAAGAAGACTGACCGGAGCTAGAGCTGCCACAATCCAGGCCAGAAGGCCAGGGACTCGGCCCTTCAGCGCCAACCCAGTGGTTCTCCATCCCCATCAGAAGGCTTCCCTTTCGGCTACGAACCGCTCCAGGTCACCTTTACGCCAGCAGGCTTTTGCATAGCAACCGCCAACCCTGCTCCACCTCGCCGTAGAACAGGGACGGAAGCAAGCGCCACCTCCTGGCAACTGATAAGAACAGATTTTTTTTTTTTTGTTAACTTCCCGTCAGCATGAATCGTGTACTCAGAACTCCGCCAACCAACTCTCTAGAGACTAAGCAACGTTCTTTACATCATCCAGGTAAGTCTTTTTCCATAAAACTCTTTTCTCTCTCTTTTTTTTTTTTTTTTAAAAGGGAAATCACATAATAAAAAAACAGAATCAGCAACATCAGAAAACCCACCACCTCCTACTACCTTATCTTATCCTCCACCTCCCAAAATTCCAAAAACTATCCGCCTCCACCACACCCATCACCTTCCTGTCATACAGCAAAACATAATACAACTTACTGAGCACCCAATCTTTACATTCATCTTCCGTCAAAGCAAAACTTCCTTTTTTATATCCACACCTCGCCTCCCACACTACTTCTTTCATAATTGCAGACAGAATCCACCCCCTCCTCCTCACATCAGGACCACCATTAACCAAACCGTACAGGCATAATTCGGTTGTGACATCTTTCACACCCAACACATTTTCCAAAAAAAACGCCAGCCTCCTCCATACATTTTTCACAAAACTACACTCAAAAAAAACATGCCTTACGGTTTCTGTGCCACCACACCCTTCCCTTACGCACCTCTCACTCCTCACCAAATCTCTTATCTTCAGGAATACCATGGTGAACAAACACTCGTGAAAGGACATCCAGACAATCTCTTTTTGTCTGTTTGTCACCCCGTCAATTTTAAAGTTACTCCAACACACTTCTGTCTGTTTAGTCCTGAGGTCCGCTATGTTGGTCACCACCTCCTCCTTCCTTAACCACTTGACCAAAATGTCCTTATTCGTTGCTCCCTCATTTAAATCCTTCAGACCATATTCATCATGCCATCTTTTAAGTTTTGCGTAGTAAAAGGGGGGTACCAAAGCCACCGGTCTCGTCAGGTCCCGAACCCCCCACCCCCATCCCACCACAAACCATCCCATTAGATATCGCATAAAGTGCATTGCCCTTCCTCCTCCCAAAAAAACCTTATAATGGAGCAACCAGGAGTGCATTCCTAAAAAATTTTCTATATCCGGAAAATTCTGTCCTCCAAGCCTCTCCTCCTTCATCACAGTTGTCCTTGTTACCCTCTCCATTTTGGACCCCCAAAAAAAGGTAAATAAAAGTCTTGAAAATTTTTTCATCCATCTTCCATTGAAAGAAAAAACAATACCAAAATAGAGTAGCAAGGGAAGGCATACTGCCTTAACTATTAGCGTTTTCCCGCATACGGTCAGTCTTCGTAACTTCCACAAACTTTTTGGACAATTTTTCGAAACACTTTTCTGCATTGGCTTGATTTTGTAAGTTTCTCTCGAAGTGAATCCCTAGTATATTGATATTATCAACCTTCTTAATTTTCCTCGCTGTCAGATCCCTCATCCCGGCCACACAACCAAACAACTGTAACTGTAACTCCACCCTTGACAGATCCCGCTGGGATCTACACAAGAGGACCACATCGTCCATGTAGCAGAGTGATTTCAACTTTTCTCCTTTCCCACCTGGGACGAAAAAACCTTCAAAGGCTTTATCCTGCTGAATATGTTGCAGCAAAGGTTCCATAATGCATATAAAAAGAAAGGGGGACAGAGGGCACCCCTGTCTTACTCCAGATTTTACGTTAAAAGATTCCCCTAAAAACCCATTGACCAGGACCTTGCTGCTTACTCCGTGATACAAACACCTCACCATGCCTATAAAGTCCTCCGGGAACCCCATTTTTTTAAGAACCTGAAACATGAAACCATGGGACACCCTGTCATAAGCCTTTTCAAGATCAATACCGGCCACGGCCAGCGTTAGCTTATTATTTTGGGCGTAGAAGGCCAAATCCCTGAGAAGCATTAAGTTGCTGGCAATCCTCCTCCCCGGAATGACACAGACCTGCCAATCTCCAATAGTCCCACCAACCACCTCCCTCATTCTATCTGCCAGGATTTTTGCGAAGGTCTTGTAATCCACATTTAAAAGTGTGATGGGGCGCCAGTTCTTAACCTCCTTCTCATTACCCTTTTTATAAAGCAGGACAATAACCCCTTCTTTCATGGAGACCGTCAGACTCTTCTCTGACATGCAGCACCTCATTACTTGAACAAAATGAGTCTTTAGGATTCCCCAGAACTTTATATAAAACTCCACAGGGATCCCATCTCCTCCCGGGGTTTTATTTTTAGCCATCTTCTTCAGAGTCTTTTCCACCCAGGGCCGGATTAACAAAGGGGCTGATGGAGCTGCAGCTCCAGGCCTTTGCCTTAAAATAGGCCCACTCAGCCAGCAGTATAAGCCCGATTGTAAATGTAGGGGTGTTTGGCTGCACTTGTGTTGGCTCACTGTGGTTATTACAATGTCACAGTGCACAGTCCCCCCCCCCCCCCTACACAAATGGGAGAGGCTGAGTCGGCTCTGCCTTTCCCCTCCCCTCTCCCTCTGTGAAGTTTGTGCAGTGAAGGAGCCGTGTGGGAGGGAAATTATGAACAGAACACCAGCAGATAGAAGGTGAACAGGAAATCTCTGAGTGATGCAGAGACCATCCAAATGTGAGCTCAGTGACTGGACTCTTATCTCCCTTCCCTCGTTTTTAACTTTTTTTTCCAGCAGTAGTTCTTATAACTGCAGCCAAAGTGTTTAGAATTGTGTCATCAGCCTGTGGTAGTACTTGGTCCCTTGTTCTTTTAGGTGGGTTCACACTGGTTTGCTATGTTTTGGCCCATTGCTGGTGTATCCACAGTTTTCCTGTATTTTACCCACAGTCCTATTAATTTCTATTAGGTTGTGTGTTTTTTCTGCATTTTATGAAAGTGCACCAAAATTCCTACATGCTGCATCTTACCAGCAAAAACCTGCAACCTGATGTATACCAATAGGACTGCAGCTAATACTGCAGATACATAAGCAGTGCGGCCGACTGCAGCACACCAGTGTGAGCCCAAAGTTTTGCACACACAACCCCCCTGTACAACTTGGTCTGATCAATACTCCTGGCATACATACACACGGCCATACCATCCCAGCTCAGGATGGGTGGGGGTTCCAGGGATTTGATTGACTATGCAGGCCCTGTCCCTTCTATCCGTCTGGGCAGAGTGCTGCAGGGAGTGGCAAGTGGCACACTATATCTGGTTACATGCTGCTGGTGGCAAGTGGCACACTGTATCTGGTGGCTTGCTGCTGATGGCAAGTGGCACACTGTATCTGGTTGCATGCTGCTGGTGACAAGTGGCACACTGTATCTGGTTGCATGCTGCTGGTGGCAAGTGGCACACTGTGTCTGGTGGCAAGTGGCACACTGTATCTGGTGGCATGCTGCTGATGGCAAGTGGCACACTGTATCTGGTTGCATGCTGCTGGTGGCAAGTGGCACACTGTATCTGGTGACAGGCTGCTGGTGGCAAGTGGCACACTGTATCTGGTTGCATGCTGCTGATGGCAAGTGGCACACCGTGTCTGGTGGCAAGTGGCACACCGTATCTGGTGGCATGCTGCTGATGGCAAGTGGCACACTGTATCTGGTGGCATGCTGCTGATGGCAAGTGACACACTGTATCTGGTGGCATGCTGCTGATGGCAAGTGGCACAATGTATCTGGTGGCTTGCTGCTGATGGCAAGTGGCACACTGTATCTGGTGGCTTGCTGCTGATGGCAAGTGGAACACTGTATCTGGTGGCAGGCTGCTTGTGGCAAGTGGCACACTGTGTCTGGGGACAGGCTGTTGGTGGCAAGTGGAACACTGTATCTGGTGGCATGCTGCTGATGGCAAGTGGAACACTATCTGGTGACAGGCTGCTGGTGGCAAGTGGCACACTATCTGGTGACATGCTGCTTGTGGCAAGTGGCACACTGTATCTGGTGGCATGCTGCTGATGGCAAGTGGCACACTGTATCTGGTGGAAGGCTGCTGGTGGCAAGTGGCACACTGTATCTGGTGACAGGCTGCTTGTGGCAAGTGGCACACTGTATCTGGTGGCAAGTGGCACATTGTATCTGGCATGCTGCTTGTGGCAAGCGGCACACTGTATCTGGTGGCAGGCTGCTTGTGGCAAGTGGCACACTGTATCTGGTGGCAGGCTGCTTGTGGTAAGTGGCACACTGTATCTGGTGGCAAGCTGCTTGTGGCAAGTGGCACACTGTATCTGGTGGCAGGCTGTATCTGGTGGCAGGCTGCTTGTGGCAAGTGGCACACTGTATCTGGTGATATGCTGCTTGTGGCAAGAGGCACACTGTATCTGGTGGCAAGGGGCACACTGTATCTGGTATGCTGCTTGTGGCAAGCGGCACACTGTATCTGGTGGCAGGCTGCTTGTGGCAAGTGGCACACTGTATCTGGTGGCAGGCTGCTTGTGGTAAGTGGCACACTGTATCTGGTGGCAGGCTGCTTGTGGCAAGTGGCACACTGTATCTGGTGGCAGGCTGCTTGTGGCAAGTGGCACACTGTATCTGGTGGCATTCTGCTTGTGGCAAGTGGCACACTATCTGGTGGCAAGTGGCACACTGTATCTGGCATGCTGCTTGTGGCAAGCGGCACACTGTATCTGGTGGCAGACTGCTGGTGGCAAGTGGCACACTGTATCTGGTGGCAGGCTGCTGGTGGCAAGTGGCACACTGTATCTAGTAAAAGGCTGCTGGTGGCAAGTGGCACACTGTATCTGGTAAAAGGCTGCTGGTGGCAAGTGACACACCGTATCTGGTGGCTGGTGGCAAGTGGCACACTGTATCTGGTGGCAGGCTATGGGTGGCATCTGGGATACTGCATCTGACGGCAGGCGATGGTGGCAAGTGACACGCTGCATCTGGTGGCAAGTGACAAGCTCAGGTTCCCACTGATTCTGCATCATGGTGAGTTGAACTATTTCACTATATATTACAATATAGTAATAGAAATAATGGAATTTGATCATCCTGATGCCATATCAAGCATAGTTTCAGGATGATTTTAAGTGCTAACACCAGCCATTTGCCCGAAAAATCACCCCGCCACCTATTTCCCCATCAACTCCGAGACTACACCCCCCCTCATCTTTTTTTGGGAAGGGTTGATGTCCCTGAATGGCAGTTTGGAAATGTGGTCTCTCTATGTTGCTGCTGTTAAGAGACTGCATAGCAGGTGGTATTGGGGGTGTTGCTGCTGCTCAAAGGCTGCACGGCTGATATTACTGGTGAGAGTATATTTAATTTGTTTTAGCAAAAAATGTTTGCATTTTCATTTTGTTTCCATAAAAAGGCCCACCAAAATCCTCAGCACCAGGCCCATGATGCTCTTAATCTGGCCCTGTTTCCACCTCTCCTACTTCCTCTGTCAGCCAGATGCTTTCCTCTTCCTTCAAACCTCCTGGTAACACCTCGCAGTAGTCTGCAATTTCTCCCGTGGTGGCCACATCTTCACCCCCATAAAGATCCGCATAAAAGTTCTTAACAACATCTCTTATCTTTTTTCCCCTTACTTCTTCCTGTCCGTCCAGCACCTCTTTCATCAGTTTCTTCGGGGAAAAGGCCTTCTTAAAGAAGTACCGTGAGCACTTCTCGTCCTCTTCCATCGTTTGAATCTTTGCACGGAAAATAATCCCTTTCCCTTTTTCCTTGATCATTCTCCTTCTCTCCTCCTGCGCTTCCTTCAGTTCTTCCTCCACCTCCATACCAAGTCTCTTACACCGACACAAAAAATAGATCCTGTCCAGCACCCTTCTCCCTGCCTCTCTCTTTTCTCTGTTTTTTTTTGCCCCCTCCTTTTTATAGAATGATGACACTTGATTCTTCACCCAGTCCCACCACTCCAATAAATCCGTGAAATCACCCTGTCTTCCAGAGTCCGGAAAAAGGAGATAAAGCGTTCCGAGGTTTCCTCATCCTCCAACAGGAGTGTATTCAGTTTCCAGATTCCCCTTCCCACCTCCACTCCTACCTCCAAATTGAAAGAAAAGGAAATTAACGAATGGTCCGAAAAAAGTACGGGGGTAACCTTGTAAGTATCCCCCTTCAAAAACTGTGACAAAAGAAAATAATCGATTCGGGACCTCACCGTCCCCCTATCAGCCAGGTAAGTAAAAGATACATTCCTCCCCTCCACCTCCATGGCCACATCATGCATATTAAAGTCACTTATTATTTCGTTAAGGAGCCTTGATGAAACATCCATCCCACCATCTCCACTGGTCCCTTGTCGGTCCTCCCATCTCCTCACACAGTTGAGATCTCCCACCAGGACAGATGGCATTCTCCCAGGTAAGTAAGCTCTCAGTGTGTTTAAAAAGGTGACTCTGTCTTTTTTTTCGGTCGGGGCATAGCAATTAAAAATCTTCACATTCTGTCCTAGATAGTCCAGCGTCACTATTTGTAACCGTCCGGGTACAATAATCTCATGCGCCACTATCTTAATGTTTGCATTCATAACTGCCACCCCAACCCCCTCACTCTTGGTCACACACGCCGGAGCCCACACCGAAGGACCCCGAGACCAATCTAAGGAGGGATCACTCATTACCCCACACTCCTGGAGACACACCACATCCAACTTATATTTCTGGATCTCGTCAAAAATCGCTGCCCTCCTACTTTTGTTCACAATGCTCCTCACATTGATAGACCCTATTGTCAGAGCCATTATAAACCATAGAAAAAAAGACCCAGCCATGATAACACTTAATGGGAGTCCATCCTATTCTCGGTTACTTCCAACAAGCTTTTCTGTCTCCTCCGAGGGATCGGAGAGCTGGCAGACTCCTCCTCAGAGCCCCCATCATCACTAAAATCTCCTTCTCCCTCCATCCCCTCCGCCCAGGACCTATCAGACCTGGTCCTTTTGCTGGAAGGGGTAAGCGAGATTTCTAACGCAATTCCCGTCCTCTGGCCGCACTCGATGCTGCTCACACTCTCCATATCTTCTTCCTCTTCCTCCTCTTCCTCTCCTGCCCCTTCCTCCTCCAACTCACTCTCGGACAAACTTCCGAAGGGGGGGGATGGGCCACGCATTTCCTCGACCCGCTCTTCAATTTCCACCCTGTCTTCTCCATCAACTCCGCCAGGAGCGCATGAAGCCTTAACGCTTACACGGCCACCATCTTCACCCTGCGCAACATCAGCGGCACCAGGGCCGGCGCCCCCGCTAGCCACCTCAACATCAGCAGGCGCGGTTGTGCCACTTGCCCCTGCCACATCATCTGCCTGCTTATCGGGTGCAGCATCACTGGCCGCAGGTTCAGAAGGAGCCTCGGAGGGACCCGCTTGCGCATCAGCAGGACCCCCTTTAGCATCCCCCCTGCACCCTCACGCGGTCTCCGCTGCCTATTATCTCTCTGCTCCTTCGCACCTGGGTATGTCTTGGAAAAATGGTCGTGCTTAGCCTGCTCGTAAGCCCCGCACTGTTTAGCAAAGTGTCCGGGTAATTTACAAATATCGCAAACTCTGCCCTCCTTACAGTCCCGTGCTGTATGACCTTCCTTTTCACAAAAGCGGCATTTCTGCTCCTGCTCACAGTCATTACTGACGTGTCCATATAACATACATTTACGACAATATCTCGGCTGTCCCGGATAAAAGAGAAACCCCCTTTCCCCTCCAACGGTAAATATGGCAGGGGGGGCTCTGACTCCTCCCACGCAACCGGGATCCGTCTTAAATTTTCCAAAAAAACGGTACTTCCCCGACCATATGTTAAAGTTATTATAAACCCTCTCTCCACCTCTTAGCTCAAAACAGTTATTTTTTTTTTAATTTTCTTTTATTTAAAATTTCACAAGTAAAATACATAGAAAACATAGATCAAAAAAGTATATGTACAAATAAAAATAAAACATAACATTTGTACAAAAACAAAAAGAAATACATTTTCAACAAAATTTTACAATATTTACATAAACCCACCCACTCCCTCCCACAGACCCGCCCACTCCCTCCCAAAACCCACCCACAAAACCCAACCCCAAGACAATCATAACAATAGTATAACAATAAATTTTCATAACAACAAAAAATAAGATAACATACAAAATAACAAAAAGGTTTTCTTCATATCAAAGGTATCACAGGTTCATTTCATTTCAAATAATACAAAAAACAAAAATATTTACAAAAACACCCCTTCCATCCCTCACAGCAACATAATTTCAAACTATCCCTAAAATAAACTGTCCCTCCACCCTATCCCTACACAAACAAAAACCACTCCTAAACACTTTCTCCACACTGTCCCTTTATCACCGACTGCACTCACCCTGAAAAACAAAAAGAACACGTTAAACATCAAACAACAAAATAACATCACTAACATAATCCCATACTACACACTACACACTATATACATTATATACACCATTGCTTCCACTCCTCCAGTTTCCACACCCTCCTCGCATCACCCTCACCTAATTTTTTAAAATCATAATATACATAATTAAAAATCTTCCCTCGGACCATGGCCACACATTCCCTCACCTTCACAATCTCCTGTCTAAAAATCAAAATATTCCGCACATCCCACAAACATTCCTTAACACAATTCACCACTATCCACAACAACCTCTCCTCATTCCTCCCTAAATCACACAAACCATATAGCACCATCTCATACGTTACCCTGTCAACACCAGTCAACCCCTTAACCATTTTCTCCATCCTCATCCATATCTTCCTAGCATACCGACACTCCCAAAACACATGAATCACCCTCTCAATCCCCCCACACCCCCCTCTCGGACACACCTCACTATCCACAAACCTCCTCCTCCTCTGAAACTCCCTCGTAGGCAAACACCCATGCACCCCCATCCACGCAACATCCTTCTGCCTATTATCCAAACCCTTACAACACACATTCTTCCAAACTTTCTTACATTCAGCCACTCTCAAACCACCTATCCCTTCCACCTCCTCCCTCCCTTTCAACAACAACATAATCTTCTTACTCTCACACCACTTATCCCGCGTCACCTCTTGCAAACCATACCTCCTCATACACCTATCAATCCTCACATAAAACCACGGCGCAACAAAACATACAGGCTTCCTCAAATCAACATCAACCAAACTATATCTCCGCAACACACTCCCACTTGCATATCTCATCATACACCCTGCAATACTCTCCTTCTCACTCAATCTCACACACATACTTACATACTTTACCACCAAGAACTTCTCAATACTCACCATACCTTTCCCACCATTCAACACACCTTTCATCACTTTCTCCCTCTTCAACTTCTCCATCCTCGACGACCAAAAAAAAGAAAAACACACTCTCACAATCTGCTTCAACACTCTATCCGGAGCCGGAAACACATAAAACAAAAATAACAAAACAGGCATCACAACAGCTTTCACAACCAACACTTTCCCATCCAACGATAAAGTCCTTAAAGACCAAAAATCCACTTTCTTCTTCACTCTCGCCAAAACATCCTGCCAACTTTCTCTCCCATACAAATCTACATCAAACTTAACCCCCAGAATCCTCAATCCTCCAACACAAAGCTTCCAACCACATTGTCCAGTCCCTCCCCATACCCCAAACAACTTGCACTCACTTTTCCCCATATTTACACAGAATCCACTCGCCATGCAAAAAATCTCAATCAACAATTTCGCCCTTTTCAAACTCATCACATCCTTACAAACAACAGTAACATCATCCATATACCCAATCACTTTCAAAAATCTACCACCACTTCCAGGCACCTCCACCCCTCTCACACACTTATCTTTTACCAACATCCTCAACAATGGTTCAATTACACAAACAAATAACACAGGCGATAACGGGCATCCCTGTCTCACTCCTGACCCAATCCTAATATCCGATGTCATCCATCCATTCACCAACACTTTACTCACCATACCCTTATACAAACACTTAATCCATCCAATCAAAACCTCAGGTATCCCCATTTTCCTCAACACTTTAAACATAAACTCATGCGACACTCTATCATACGCTTTCTCAAAATCCACCGCCAACACCGCCACCTTCTGCTTCCTCTCCTTACAAACCCATAGTACATCCCTCAGGCACACCAAACTTTCCGCAATAGACCTCCCAGGCACCGCACACACTTGCTCCTCCCCCACCAACTTCTCCACCACCGCACGCAACCTATTTGCCAACACTTTCGCCACCAACTTATAATCCACATTCAACAATGATATAGGCCTCCAATTCCTCAAATCACACTTGTCCCCTTTCTTATAAATTAACACAATCACACTTTCCAACATCGACTCAGGCATCCTCCCTTCTTCCAAAACTTTCATCACCATTTCATACACACAATCACCAATCACATCCCAAAACGTACAATAAAACTCAACTGGCAACCCATCACATCCAGGCGTCTTACCCTTCCTCATACTTCCAAGACATTCATCAATCTCACCTTTATTCACTTTCTCCCCTAACATACTCTTATCCTCCACATCCAAACACATCTCCACCTGCTCCAACACATCTTTCTCAACCCTCTCATCCCTCTTTCTCTCTGTATACAGTTGAGAGTAAAATTTCCCAATTTCCTCTCCCACCCTCTCCTTCCCATTCACTACCAACCCATTCTCATCCAACACACTCGACAATTCCACCCTCCCACCATACACCTTTTTAAAGAAAAACCGCGTGCACTTCTCATCCTTCTCTTTCACCACCATCCTCGCTTGTGAAATAATCTCCCTCCCCCTCCGCTCCATAAACACTCTCAACTTCCTCCTTGCTTCCACCAATTCACATCCCACATTCTCTCCCCATTCCCTCAGTTCTTCCAAATACAACAACCTCTTCAGCCACCATTCATACACCTCACGCTCCTTCCTCGCAATCTCACAACCCTTCCTCACAAAAAACCTCTTCGTCTGCACTTTCACCCATTCCCACCATTCAATTACACTCAAAAAATCATTCCTCCTCCTCTTAAGCCTCCCAAACAACTCAGCATACTCACACCTTACACCCTCATCTTCCAACAACTCCACATTCAACTTCCACACACCTTTACCATACATTACCTCTGGACCCATACTCACTACACATTCGATCCGGCCATGGTCCGAGAACGGCTCCCGACTGATGGCAAAAGACTCCAACTGTAAATTTTTAGAAATAAAACAAAAATCAATTCGTGATTTCACCGTCCCCTTATCACTAAAAAACGTAAACCCTCCACCTTCACCCACATCCCTCAAACCAAACAAACGCAAAACCTCCCCCAACTCCTTCCCAGACTTATCCACCTCCCCACCACCACCTCCACCCCCACACCTATCCCCACTACGTAAAATACAATTAAAATCACCCAACACAACAACAGGATCCCTCCCCCCTAAAAACAACTTCATCTTTTCGAACAATTCCACCCTCCCCTTCTTATCCACCGGTGCATAAACACAAAATAATTTAAAAACAACACCCCCAAACTCCAAAAACACTAGCAAACAACGCCCCACCTCCACCTCCACCTTCCTTAAAACCTTGACCCTACCATTTTTTATCAACACACACACACCACTACTCTTACACCGACCCAACGACCACACCGCATCCCCGTGGGGCCACCTTGCGGTGTACGGTTCTTCCCTCAAATTGCAGTCCTGCAGGCACAGGATGTCGGCGGCACATCCGGCCAAGTTCTTAAAGACCGCTGCCCGCCTGCCAGCAGTCCCAATGCTCCTGCAATTGAGGGAAGACACCCGTAAGTCCATAGAAAATTAGGAAGGGATCGAGTTCCTGTCATGACTTCTTCTTCTTACCGGCTTTAGTACTGGCCCTAGTCTTGACCTTGGTCCCCACCCCCGCCCCGGGACTGACTCCTGTTTTTCCCTTAGCCTTCTCCACCTTACCGTCTGGCACCCTGCAGTACCCCATCACCTCCTGCAGGTCGGAGACCTGGCCAGTGCTCACATAGGACGGGGCCAGTGAGGAGTCCGAGTCGACCGCCGCATCGGATGGCCCAGGTGTTCCAGGGTCAGAGGAGTCCGGGAAGGAGCCTATGACCTGGGAGGGAGGAGGAGACTCGGCAACCTCCATCTTCCTTTTCAGGGAAGGCTGCGCCACTTCCATCCCCTCCTCCTCCTCCTCCTGATGTTCCTCACCGCTGCTATCCGCCTCCCCCTCGGCCATGAGATGACCCGGGACACTCTCCTCCGGTACAGGAGAGGTCCCCACGGCGTCAACAGGGGCGGGGGGGCCTGGCTCACCCTCCATAGGTGGGCAGGCATCAGCCCGCACCACCACTTCCTCAGGTAGCCCTGTGGCCTGCCCCTCGGAACTCACAGCGGTGGTCGTCATAGGCCCCCTTGCCACATCCGCATAGGACAGCACCTTCTTAACTTCTGCTGCAACAGATGGTACAATGCTCACAGGGGGCCCAGAGGTTCGGTCAGATGTTTTTGCCACCTCTGGGCACTGCCTCGCAAGGTGCGTCTTACTGCCGCAGATGTGGCAGCTCTTACTCTCCGGACATTGACCGGCTCCATGACCCTGCTTGTAGCAGTTGCGGCAAGTCAGACCCGCCCCACACTGGTCCTTGGTATGTCCAAAAGTGAAGCACTGGCGGCAGAAGAGGGGCTGGCCAGGGTACCAAAGGTAGCCACGGTTCCTACCGATGGAGAAGGACTGAGGGGGGTGCCGGACCCCCCCTATACCATCCGAATCAGGCGAAAGGGTTACCCAGAATTTACGCTGCCCGTTAAAGGTACCGAGAACGTTTGTCAATTTCACCCCGGCCGAAACCGACTCGCAGTACCTGAATAGGAAGGCAGCGATCTCCTCATCCTGTACAAATGGATTGTACATATGCACAGTGATGGGGAGCCGCACTTTCGTCTCGCTACACAAGAACAGTATCCCATCCAGCATTTCGTCACCTTCCTTTTCGCCCTTTCGAAGCATACATGTCTGCAGGTTTTCCTTTTTCCAGAAAGTAACGTCATACATCCCGGTGGCGTCCCCCCCAATAGCAGCAAGGGGTGTACCCGCAGGAAACACCCCAAGGCCGAGAGGGACTGGCACCGGTCGTTACCTTAAGGCCCAGACCAAGACAGAAACTGCACTTGATCTGAGCCAAAAGGCCGAGAAGCGATAACCCAATTATTCTCTTTTCCGAGCGAGCGGCTTTCTGGCCGCACGGGAGAGCTCGCTGAGAGCTCGCTGGCTACTTGCTGCTCCTCCTCGTGCATGCCTGCTGCTCCTCGTGCCTGCCTGCCCTTCCCCCAACCCCCACCTAGGCTCCTGGGCAGAACAAAAGGCTAGACAGCTTTTCACACCTGCTGGCTGGCCGGGGGCTGGTGGCCTAATCTAATCACTTCCTGCTGTCTGGCTGCCCCAGACACACCTTTTCAAGCACCTGTCCAACAACTTGATTAGCAGCAATTGTCCATTGGGCAGTTGAGAACTGCACGAATTGAACAGATCCAGGTGCTCCTCGTTGATGCTCTACGAGGGCTAATTATTTGCATGAGGCCGCCTCCTGATTACGTGAATGCACATGAGATTCATGGACCCACTAGAGGGAGACATAGACTGTGTAATAAACAATGAAAGTCTCAGGGCTTCATGACTGATTTTGAACATGCTTGCTTGAAGCTATGGGCTGGAATGGAGCAAAGTCAGCCCTACTCAAAATGACTCTTGTGCTGTCAACTGACACTGTGCTAAACAAGGCCTCATTTTGGGCCTTGGGAATAAAGTTCTAGAGAACACTAGCTGTCTTGTGGAATTGTGTCTCTTCTTCCTCCTGAGCAAGAGGCGAGAGGAGGGAGGGAAGAGAGAAAGGTCCAAGAAAGTGACACGGAGAAGCAAAAAAAACAGTACACACAAGGGTTCAATGCAAGTTTATTGCAAGAATATACAAGAAACAGACAGACAAACAGCTTGTGAGCAGCAAAAACAGCAACATTGCAAAGAGTAAGCAAGCATAAAGGTGGATGATGGTTTTCAGTTGATTCTGTTTTTGGAAACTGCATAAGAGGGGTGCACCGGTCCTGGAGGTACTGCAATACCAGGTCGATGCGTGGAGTGGACAGAGCAAGCTCTTCTTCCATCTCCCTGTTCTAAAAATCCATTTAATATATGGTCCCCAGATAGGGGACGTATCAGATATTAAACTGATAAGAACAGATACTACACTTGATCTTAGCCAAAAGGCCGAGAAGCGATAACCCAATTATTCTCTTTTCCGAGCGAGCGGCTTTCTGGCCGCACGGGAGAGCTCGCTGAGAGCTCGCTGGCTACTTGCTGCTCCTCCTCGTGCATGCCTGCTGCTCCTCGTGCCTGCCTGCCCTTCCCCCAACCCCCACCTAGGCTCCTGGGCAGAACAAAAGGCTAGACAGCTTTTCACACCTGCTGGCTGGCCGGGGGCTGGTGGCCTAATCTAATCACTTCCTGCTGTCTGGCTGCCCCAGACACACCTTTTCAAGCACCTGTCCAACAACTTGATTAGCAGCAATTGTCCATTGGGCAGTTGAGAACTGCACGAATTGAACAGATCCAGGTGCTCCTCGTTGATGCTCTACGAGGGCTAATTATTTGCATGAGGCCGCCTCCTGATTACGTGAATGCACATGAGATTCATGGACCCACTAGAGGGAGACATAGACTGTGTAATAAACAATGAAAGTCTCAGGGCTTCATGACTGATTTTGAACATGCTTGCTTGAAGCTATGGGCTGGAATGGAGCAAAGTCAGCCCTACTCAAAATGACTCTTGTGCTGTCAACTGACACTGTGCTAAACAAGGCCTCATTTTGGGCCTTGGGAATAAAGTTCTAGAGAACACTAGCTGTCTTGTGGAATTGTGTCTCTTCTTCCTCCTGAGCAAGAGGCGAGAGGAGGGAGGGAAGAGAGAAAGGTCCAAGAAAGTGACACGGAGAAGCAAAAAAAACAGTACACACAAGGGTTCAATGCAAGTTTATTGCAAGAATATACAAGAAACAGACAGACAAACAGCTTGTGAGCAGCAAAAACAGCAACATTGCAAAGAGTAAGCAAGCATAAAGGTGGATGATGGTTTTCAGTTGATTCTGTTTTTGGAAACTGCATAAGAGGGGTGCACCGGTCCTGGAGGTACTGCAATACCAGGTCGATGCGTGGAGTGGACAGAGCAAGCTCTTCTTCCATCTCCCTGTTCTAAAAATCCATTTAATATATGGTCCCCAGATAGGGGACGTATCAGATATTAAACTGATAAGAACAGATACTACACTTGATCTTAGCCAAAAGGCCGAGAAGCGATAACCCAATTATTCTCTTTTCCGAGCGAGCGGCTTTCTGGCCGCACGGGAGAGCTCGCTGAGAGCTCGCTGGCTACTTGCTGCTCCTCCTCGTGCATGCCTGCTGCTCCTCGTGCCTGCCTGCCCTTCCCCCAACCCCCACCTAGGCTCCTGGGCAGAACAAAAGGCTAGACAGCTTTTCACACCTGCTGGCTGGCCGGGGGCTGGTGGCCTAATCTAATCACTTCCTGCTGTCTGGCTGCCCCAGACACACCTTTTCAAGCACCTGTCCAACAACTTGATTAGCAGCAATTGTCCATTGGGCAGTTGAGAACTGCACGAATTGAACAGATCCAGGTGCTCCTCGTTGATGCTCTACGAGGGCTAATTATTTGCATGAGGCCGCCTCCTGATTACGTGAATGCACATGAGATTCATGGACCCACTAGAGGGAGACATAGACTGTGTAATAAACAATGAAAGTCTCAGGGCTTCATGACTGATTTTGAACATGCTTGCTTGAAGCTATGGGCTGGAATGGAGCAAAGTCAGCCCTACTCAAAATGACTCTTGTGCTGTCAACTGACACTGTGCTAAACAAGGCCTCATTTTGGGCCTTGGGAATAAAGTTCTAGAGAACACTAGCTGTCTTGTGGAATTGTGTCTCTTCTTCCTCCTGAGCAAGAGGCGAGAGGAGGGAGGGAAGAGAGAAAGGTCCAAGAAAGTGACACGGAGAAGCAAAAAAAACAGTACACACAAGGGTTCAATGCAAGTTTATTGCAAGAATATACAAGAAACAGACAGACAAACAGCTTGTGAGCAGCAAAAACAGCAACATTGCAAAGAGTAAGCAAGCATAAAGGTGGATGATGGTTTTCAGTTGATTCTGTTTTTGGAAACTGCATAAGAGGGGTGCACCGGTCCTGGAGGTACTGCAATACCAGGTCGATGCGTGGAGTGGACAGAGCAAGCTCTTCTTCCATCTCCCTGTTCTAAAAATCCATTTAATATATGGTCCCCAGATAGGGGACGTATCAGATATTAAACAAAACGATAAAGTATACTATAATGTTGACTAAGTACATCTGAACAAGGTTTCTTTAAACTGCCACTCAACCAGTTATATCTTTTCAAAACCTTCCCACTACTGTACCTTACCATATCACCTACTAAATTGTCCATCCCACTCGCTCTCACAATCATTCCTAAATACCACATACTCAAAACCACCTTTACACTCATCTTTATACATTATCTCTCTTCTCACTCTTTCCATTTTGGCTCCCCAAATGAACATGAAAAGTTCCCTAATGATCCTTTTAAGTAACACCTCCTTTGGAAAAAAAATCAAGCCCGTATAAAGTAACAATGGTAAAACAATAGTTTTGATCAAAAGTATCTTCCCCACTAAAGTCAGCTTCCGTAACTTCCAAAAAGCTACTTTTCTCTTTATTTTCTCCAGCACCACCTCCCAACTTTTCACCCCACTTACTTCCTGGTCAAAAATAATTCCCAACACTTTAATTTGATCTTTCACACATTTAATTTTAAACTTTTCACTCATATCCCATTCACCAAAACCACAACACTCACTCTTTCAAATTAATCTTAAAACCAGACGCTCCACAAAAACATTCAGCCAAGAGAACCGCTCTCCTCACCGCCCTCACATCAGCACACACAACCACTACATCATCCATATAGCCCAATGCCTTGACTTGTCTTCCACCACTCCCAGGAATTGTAATACCACAAACCATTTTTTCTTTACATAATGCAGCTATTAAACGTTCCATACAACATATAAAATGCAATGGTGACAGGGGGCATCCCTGCCTAACCCCCAAAGCTATTTCAATATTTTCTGTCAAGGCTCCATTCACAATTACTCTTGAACACATATCCTTATATAACACACTAACCATATGAATACATTTCAACGGAAAACCCATTCTCTCTAACACAAGAAACATAAAAAGATGACTGATCCGATCATATGCCTTTTCAAAATCAAATGAAACTAAAGCAACCTTTTGACTCCTAATTAAAACATCATCCAACACGTCCCTTAATAAAATTAAATTGTCCCATACACTCCTCCCTGGCACCGCACACACCTGACTTTCTCCAATCACACAAGAAATCACTCTTTTAAGCCTATTAGCCAACAACTTTGCTATGATTTTATAGTCAACATTTAACAACGTTATTGGGCGATAATTACGGATATCAGCTTTATTACCTTTCTAAAATAACAATGTAACTACACCCTCTTTCTGCAAATCACTCAGCGCACCTTTCTCAAACACTTCATTTACTACCACACACAAATCATCTTTCACCAAATCCCAAAAAACTTTAAATAAAATCAGATCCTTACACCCATCAATCTCACTAATAATTGCTTTTTTTCCAACACATTTCTTAAAGAAGAAACAAGTACATTGCTCATTCATTTCAAACTCCTCAACTTTTGCCCTAAAAATTATACTTTTCCCTCTTTCCTCAATCCACTTACTTCTGTCTTTCCGCACAACCTCCATCTCATCACCAACATCTACTCCAATCTCTTTCAACTTAATCAAACCCTGCCACCTAGAATTCAACTCTTCATAACTCCTCAAACTCTCTCTTACGTGTCACCCCCATCCTACTGAAAAAAATCTTACACTGTCCTTTACACCAATCCCACCAACTCCTGACACACTTAAATTTCCCTTTCATCTTCCTTCAACTCCCATATAACTGCCTAAACCTCTCCCCACCTTGAATATCTTCAAGTAACAACGTTAAGTTTCCACAACCCTCTGTCTCTCAACACTACCCTCCACCTTTAAATGTACTAGAACTGAAGCATGGTCTGAAAACAAATTTTCACACAACACCCACCTTATTGGCTCTAAACCCTCTGAAATTAAACAATGATCAATTCTTGATTTCCCATTTGAACCTTTCCAAGTAAACCTACTGGATTCATCTCCTACTATTCTCCATGTATCCCGAAGATAAAGAGCCTCACAAATTTAGTTCAACAGTTTTGAGGATTTGTCCAACGAAAGATCCCCGTCCCTGTCCTCCCTCAACATCACACAATTACTGTCCCCCATAAATATAACAGGTTCTAACCCAACTAAAAAAACCTTAAGCTTCTCCAACAAATCATGACGCTCATTTTTCCGAACAGAGCCATATAAATTCACTATTCTAAGAACCTTCCCCATAAATAAAATTTTAACCAACATGGCTCTACCTGGTTCAATATGAGTAACAGAAACTATTTCCACTTGGTTTGACTTCACCAAAAAACCTATTCCTGAATTCTTAGTTTCATTTTCCCCCGACCACAAAGACAGGCCACGAGTCCAGTCCTTTTCCAGTTCTCCATACGAAAATCTGAAATTAATTCCACATTCTTGCAATAAAATAATGTCCGCTGGAGTATTGGAAAGAAAATCAAAAAACGCAGATCTGAGCCTATAACTCAAAATAGACCTCACATTGAGGGACGCTATCTTCAAAAACATTCAATCTGTGGGAAAAAGAAGCAAACCTACTATTTCACACTCCAGGTTATCCTGGTTCAAACCTTTGAGCATCTGTACACCTCCTTTCAATCCCCGTATCGGAAACCACAGAGTCTCCTTCATCCTCTCCATTCCCCACCTCTATCGACCATGAAAAGGAATCCGGAGAACCCAGCCCCTCAAAAATATCCACCACTCCTCCAGGTTCTGTCTTACGCCTCTTATTTCCCATATGCTCCACCAAATATTCTTCTTCTTGTCTTCTCTCCTTTTCTATCCGACATTCCATCTCCTCAGATGGCACTTCCAGGGCCTTCTCCATCCGTGATCCCTTCTGTAAACTTCTACTTGTTTCTGGCACCACATCTGAACTTCCACTCTTAAACCCACTACTTTGTGGTTCATCATGGCAAGCATCCATCGGCACCTCCTCTTCCACAAACTCTCCTTCTCTAATGGTTTCCTTTTCCTTTCTTACCTCCTCATTCTCCATTTCTTTCTCCATTTCGACAACTTGTCTTAGCACATCACTATCTTCTGGGAGATCCTTCTGTACTTTCTTTGGACCAGCCACCATTTCCGCAAAAGTCTTAGTTCTTGTTGGGCACTCCTCAAACAGATGACCTTGGTTTTTACAATGTGTACACTCCTTTGGGCCTCCACACTTCTAATAAGATGTGGGAAGTGTGGTAATTTGGGACATGCAGAAGAGGAGTTCGCAATCTTTCGTCGTGTGCCCCATTGTTCCACATTTCCAACAGTATGCTGGCATCCCAGAATATTTGAAAAAACTCTATTCCTTCCAATTTGAAACATCTGTGGAATATGCTCAATATGGTCTTCAGTGAACTCGTTTGCATAGAAGTGTACTCTGTACAGTCTCTTGCCAGACCAAACTCCCACAGTGTTAACAATCAATTTCACAAATTCCACTGTTTCACATTCCAACTTTAGAAAATCTGTCACTTCGCTTGTTGATACATAAGGGTTATACATCATAACCGTGACCATCTTCCAAGGGCTTCTATGCAAGAATTCTAATTGGTAATTCAGCATTAAAGGTTCCCCTTTTCTTTTTTCCCAATCTCTTTTGAAGGAGCGGTACTTAAAGTGGTCTTTAAATACGATTTCCACCACACCTTGATTTCTGTACTCTGCCATACACAACAATTCAGCACCACTTACTCCACATGGTGAGAGCACATTCTGCATTACCATTTTAGCCAGGTCACTTTCAAATTCGGATTCTTTTATCTCCACCCTTACTGCATTTTTAAAGCGCACCTCATGGGCCGCTGAAGTATTTTTGCTGTCCTCCATTGGATATGCAAATTAGGCTCTCTCAAACAAGAGAGGCCTCAATCGCCCTCGGCCTTCTTCATACAAGGGAGAACCCCTAAAAGTATGATGCTCACCTGGCCAGGCTCAGCTGCCTGGCCTGCTGCTCCCCAAAACAACAGGTCACGCGCAGGGAATCCTTAGATCGTGCCAAAAGGCCGAGAAGCGATAACCCAATTATTCTCTTTTCTGAGCGAGCGGCTTTCTGGCCGCAAGGCAAAGCTCGCTGAGAGGTGCCCGTCTGCTCATGCCTGTGTGCCTGCCCTTCCCCCAACACCTAGGCTCGGCGGAGCAAAGGGCATGCAACTTTTCACACCTGGCCGGGCTTGTGGCCTAATCACTTCCTGCTGCCCTTATCCAAAGGGATAATTATTTGCATGGGACCGCCTCCTGATAACGTGAATGCACACGAGATTCAAGGACCCACTAGAGGGAGACATAGGCTGCAGAATAAATAATGGAAGTCTCATGCCTTCATGCCTGATTTTGAACATGTTTGCAGCAATGGGCAGTAATGGAGCAAAGTCAGCCCTATTCAAATGTCTCTTGTGCTCTCTAAACTGATACTGGCAAAAAAAGGCTTCATTTTGGGCCTTGGGATAAAGTTCTATAGAACACTAGCTGTCTTGTCGAAATGTGTCTACTTACTGACTTGCTGACTTAATAGCAGCAGCAGGTTTGGCTAATTGCAACTGCCACTTCACCTGCTGCTTCTTCTTCTTCCTGAGCAAGCGAGCCAAAAAATATGGAGTGAGGAGGGAGGGACGCTCCCCCCAAGGCAGACCATTGGGTACCTTGGGTATTCTTCAGGCCCAGCACATCATACCACTTCTTTATTTTCATGTAGTAAGGGGGGGGGGGGGGGACACCAAGGCCACTGGTCTTGTCAACTCCCAAACCATCCCATCAAATAACACATGAAGCAGATCGCCCTTCCACCACCCAAAAACACTTTATAATGTGTAAGCCAAAAATGCATTCCTAGAAAAGCCTCTATATTAGGAAAGTTCTGTCCCCCAAACTTCTCCTCTTTCATCACCATCGTTCTTGCCACCCTCTCCATTTTCGATCCCCAGAAAAAAATAAAACAACAACCTTGTAAACTTTTGGATCCATCTTTTGTTAAAAGGAAAAATCATACCAAAGTAAAGCAACAGGGGGAGGCAAACTGCCTTAGCAATCAACGTTTTCCCTGTCAACGTCAACCTCCGTAACTTCCAGAAACTCAATTTTTTAGAAAGTTTACCAAAACATTTTTCCGCATTACATGGGTTTTGCAGGTTCCTTTCAAAGTGGACACCTAAAACATTGATAGTGTCCACTTTCTTAATCTTGGCTGCTGAAAAGTCATGAAGACCACTAAGCATGCAAAAAGCACTCTTATCCCAGTCATAGATCCAAAAAGTTGTAATTGCAGTTCAACCCTTGCTAAATCCCTCTGGGACTGCGTCGGATAAGGACTCACATAGCATTATATATAAAAATATAAATTTATTACAATAATATAAAGAAAAAAAATATACAATAGAATAAAGAGGGACAATTGAAAACAAGAGACAATATTGGACAATACAGAACAAAAACCTTTTCTATAGTAGTACAGTACGGCACAAAATTACTGATCCATGATAACGGAAACAATAAGGTGACATTCAAACTGATACTGGATAACACTCGACATGTTTCGCGGACTGGCCGCTTCTTCAGGGGTATATTTAAGAAAAGTTTGTGTATAGTTGTCTCTAAAGGGGGGGAAAATTTAGGATAATTAGTGTCATATAAAAATATACAGATGTCAACAAAGCACCCGGAAAAAGCCTAGAAACCGCCACCCTGATTCTGCCATCAAGGGAGGCGAAGGCATACCAAATCAACAGAATGCATGTTAGTATAGAATATTTAAACAAAGAAATAATAATAATTAGACCCGCTCACACACAAGTATGAAAGGCGTATTGCGACTTACCATCCGGGGATGCACGAATCAAGTGAGGCTAAACGCCCCTAAAAGCAGGGGCAATTTCCTGGGCAGATATGGGAGCCAGAGCAGGATAGAAAAAATACTCACAAAGGAATATAAAGAAGCTGTCAAAATAAAAAACATAGGGTAAATAATCATAATTGACATGATGTGGGCATCACATCAAGAGAAAGCAACCACAATGTTAGCACAAAGTGCTAAACGATTGCCAACGTGTGTCATGAGAGAGAAAAACCCATAACGCAAACAGTATAAAAATAAATATAATGATATACATACCAAAAGTTTAATACAGAAGATTTAAAAGGTCGATAGATGATGGGAAGGGGGGACAGGGTAGAGGACAGGGTAGAAGATCTGGCACTTAGATTCAGTAGTATCTTCTACATGCGACTGAGTATGATTCTTCTTTATCTATGTTTCCTCTTTCACAGGGGCACAACCGCCACTCGGCAGCACAGACGGCGCGTCCAGTCAAGCGCACTCGGCACGGTGGCGGGTCTTCACCCTCTGACCCAAAAAATGTTCGGAAAGAGCTTCACAGCCAAAAGAACAAGGCACTGCTGGCAATCTAACCCCAGCCTTACAAAACATTCTTCAGAAAAGTACCAGCAATACTAATAGTTCTAACCGTAGTGTATTAGTTGACGATTTTTTAGATCCAAACGCTGGCTCTTCTGGAAGCCAAAAAACAGAGCAATCTCAGTGCGTACATGGTCCGTCCCGGGAATTCTCAAATTCCCCAGACCAATTCGACCTAAATATAATTAATCTCACCTCCTTAGTCTTTACACCGTTACAGAAATCCATCCTACAGTTAGGTTTGGGTTTCTGTCCATCACAACCAATCAATATCTCAGAGACCATAAAGGATCTTTACTTATTTGCACGTCGCTGACTTATAAGTTCATGTTTGATTCCCAGCGGAATCTCTGCCAGTCCCCTGTTGGTCTTCATTCCTCCGCACACAGTTGAAGTCGCCCACCAGGACTGTTGGAACCCTCCCAGGTAAGTATACTTTTAAGGTTTTTAGGAAGTTTACTCTTCCCTTTTTTTCCGCTGGGGCATAGCAATTAATCACTCACTTGCTGACCCAAAAAATCAAGTGTCACCACCTGCAATCTTCCAGGGACAAGCACCTCATGCTCTATGATCTTAATATTTGGGTTTTTCACCACCACTCCAACCCCTTCACTTCTCGACTCGCATCCGTTAGCCCACACAGAAGGACCCCATGTCCAATCAGCAGCAGGGTCGCTCATCACGCCACACTCTTGTAAACACAAGACATCCATATTAAAATTACTAATCTCTTCAAAAACCGCCACCCTCCTCACCTTTGCAGCGATACTCCTAACATTTATTGACTCTACTAATAGAGCCATCAAAAAAGGAAGAAAAGCAGACACAGCCATAACCAAGCCTTTAACCACTTCGCAACCAGGCCAATTCTGACATTTCTCTCCTACATGTAAAATTCATAATTTTTTTGCTCGAACATTACATAGAACCCCCAAACATTATATATGTTTTTTTAGCAAAGACCCTAGAGAATACAATGACGCTCATTGCAACTTTTTATCTCGCATGGTATTTGCGCAGCAATTTTTCTAACACGTTTTTTTCAGAAAAAAAACAATTTCATGCTTAAAAAAAAACAAAACAGTAAAGTTAGCCCAATTTTTTTTTGCATAATGTGAAAGATGAAGATACACCGAGTAAATAGATACCCAACATGTCACGCTTCAAAATTGCACGCGCTCGTGGAATGGCGCCAAACTTTGGTATTTAAAAATCCCCATAGGCGACGTTTTAAAACATTTTTTACTGGTTACATGTTTTGAGTTACAGAGGAGGTCTAGGGCTAGAATTATTGCTCTCGCTCTAACGTTCGCGGCGATACCTCACATGTGTGGTTTGAACACCGTTTTCATATGTGGGCGGGGCTTACGTATGCGTTCACTTCTGCGTACGAGCTCACGGGGACAGGGGCGCTTTAAAATTTTTTTTTTTTTTTTTATTATTGTTAATTTGACTTTTATTTTTTAAATTTGACAGTTTAAAAAAAATAATAAAATTAATTACTTTTATTCCTATTACAAGGAATGTAAACATCCCTTGTAATAGGAATATTACCTGATCGGACCTATTAACAGTGAGATATGGGGTCAATAAGACCCCACATCTCACCTCTAGGCTGGAAAGCCTAAAATTAAAAAAAAAACAAAAAAAAACGATCACCGTTTCCCAGCAGAGGCGGCACCGTTATTCGAATGCAGAGGCCGGGCGTGACGTCATCACATCGCGCCCGGCCTCCGGCGACCATCTGGTCCGCCGGAAATCTTTATAGTGATCATCCGGGGCCGGCGGTTCCTGTGTCCGACTCACCGATGGAAGCGGTGAGTCGGTAGAAGCACCGGAGGGCGGCGGGAGGGGGGGGGGCGTCCCCTCCCGCTGCCCATAAGAACGATCAAGCGGCGGAACAGCCGCTATGATCGTTCTTATGGTGCAGGGAATCGCCGGCTGAAACCGGCAATATCTGAATGATGTCTGTAGCTACAGGCATCATTCAGATATACCCCCGCAAACTGGAGGCCATCATATGACGGCCTCCGGTCGGGAAGTGGTTAAAAGTCCATCCTACTCTCCTTTTCCACCAACCCAGACTGTAGCCTCCTCCGGGGAACCGGAGAGCTGGCGGATCCCTCATCGAAATCCCCATTTTCAGATATTCCTCCTCCTTCACCTTCCACCCCAACAGACAAGTCCACCCTAGATCTTTTACTGTCAGAGGTGCCCGGTAACTCAGGTGCAGTGGATGACTCCTCCATCCTCTGCCCACACTTGATGCTGCTATACTGTCCATGTCGCTTTCCCCAGAGTCACTGTCCGATAAACTTCCAAAAATCTGTGATGATAAACGTGGTTCACCTGTAATTGTCACATCCACCCCTTCCTCTTCTGGAAGGGCATCCTCACCCGGTCCTCCATTTTCCTCCTCCTGTCCTCCACCAGAGGGGCGTAACACCTCGCCAACACCGTCTTCACCCGGAACAGCATCCGCGGCACCAGAGTTGCCACCACCACCTGCAACTTCATTCACAGTTGCCGTGGTTGTGTCACCTACTCCCGCCACATCACTTGCCTGCTCATTGGGCGCAGCTTCACTGGCCGGGTGTTCCTGGAGGACCACTCGGAGGGTCCGCTTGTACATCAGCGGTACCTCCAGTATCCCCCTTAGCACCATCTCGTGGCCTTCGCTGCCTATTCTCTCTCTTCTCCTTCCCTTCCGGCAAGACGGTAGACAACCATTCTCTCCTGGCCGCACGGTAAGTCTCACACTGTTTAGCCTCATGCCCAGGTTTCTTGCAGATGTCACATACCCTTCCTTCTTTACACTCTCTCGCGACATGACCTCCTTTCCCACAGAAACTACATTTAAGCTCCTGGTCACACTCCCCGCTGACATGACCATAAAGCATGCACTTTCTGCAATACCTGGGCTGCCCAGGGAAATAAGGAACCCTCTTTCCCCACCAATAGTAAATACTGCGGGGGGTCTTTTGACTCCTCCCACACAGCTTGGGTCAGTTTTGAAAGTCCCAAAAAAAACTACTTCCCCGACCAGATCTGGAAGTTGTTAAAGACTTTGTCTCCATCTCTCAGGTTGTCGCAATAATTGCTTAGAAAAGCTCTTACTAAATTAACGTCTGCGAACGGGTTATATAGATGCACGGTAATTACCTTCTCCTCCTGCATGAATAGGGGTTGCACTACGAATTTCCTCCCGACCTCGCTCTCTTCCACCAGCTTGAATCTTTCAAAAATGTTCCAACAAACCTCGGTTGAAGAAAAGGTAACGTCGTATAATCTCTGATTAGGGAAATCTTGCAAACATAATATGTCTCTTACCCTTAGGCCAAGGATGCCGTCAGAAGGTCCACAACCACTGTCCTCAGTGTCAGGCCATCAGCGAAACCTGGCCTCACCAGGAACCGAAGCGAGTCCCAAATCCCTCGGACTGCCATTTTGGATTGCCCTCGGATCCGCCTACTTCACTATGGGGGCCCCGCAAGGGGAAACCCCCACAGCTCCGCCAACAGACCGCTCCTCGTTGCCCGGGGACTAGGCCTATAGCCAATAGCAGCCAGGGGGGGCCCTCCGAAGAGGGACGCTCCCCCCAAGGCAGACCATTGGGTACCCCGGGCACCTTTCAACCGAGATGCAAATGAGTCTAGGACTACACTTGATCTCAGCCAAAAGGCCGAGAAGCAATAACCCAATTATTTTCTTTTGCAAGCGAGCGGCTTTCTGGCCGCAAGGCAAAGCTCGCTGAGAGGTGCCCGTCTGCTCATGCCTTTCTGCCTGCCCTTCCCCCAACACCTAGACTCAGCGGAGCCGCAGGTAGGCAACTTTTCACACCTGGCCGGGCTTGTGGCCTAATAATTTCCTGCTGCCCTAGACACACCTTTCTAGCACCTGTCCAACAACTTGATTAGCAGGAACTGTCCATTGGGGAGTTCAGAGCACGAATTGTACAGATCCAGGTGCTCCTCGTTGATGCTCTATGAGGGATAATTGTTTGCATGGGGACTGCCTCCTGGTAACGTGGAAGCACACGAGATTCAAGGACCCACTAGAGGAAGACATAGGCTGCGGAATAAATAATGAAAGTCTCATGCCTGATTTTTAACATGTTTGAAGCAATGGGCAGTCATGGAGCAAAGTCAGCCCTATTCAAATGACTCTTGTGCTCTCTAAACTGACACTGGCTACAAAAGGCTTCATTTTGGGCCTTGGGATAAAGTTCTATAGAACACTAGCTGTCTTGTCGAAATGTGTCTACTTACTGACTTGCTGACTTAATAGCAGCAGCAGGTTTGCAAGCTTCTTGCAACTGCCACTTCACCTGCTGCTTCTTCTTCTTCTTCCTGAGCAAGCGACGAGCCGCGAGCCCAAAAATGTGGAGTGAGAGGAGGGAAGAGAGAAAGAGACACAAAGCAAAAACAACAACAGTACACACAAGGGTTCAATGCAAGTTTATTGCAAGAATTAACAAGAAACAGACAGGTTGTGAGCAAAAGCAACATTGCAAAGAGTAAGCAAGCAAAAGGATGGATGATGGTTTTCAGTTGAATTGATTCTGTTTTTGGAAACTGCATAAGAGAGGGGTGCACCGGTCCTGGAGGTACTGCAATACCAGGTCGATGCGTGGAGTGGACAGAGCAAGCTCTTCTTCAATCTCCCTGTTCTAAAAATCCATTTAATATATGGTCCCCAGATAGGGGACGTATCAGATATTAAACTGATAAGAACAGATTTTTATTTTTTTTTTTATTGAAAAGCCAGTGGCGTGTGAAACACACCCAAAAACTCCACTGCCAAAAAAACTGCCAAACTGCCAAAAAAAGTGACCTCGCAGGAAGTGACGCATGCGCTCCAGGGTGCGCTCCAGCCACCAAGCGAACCAGGAAGTGGAGGAAAACCAACTCTACACATCGCTTTGGCACCCGATTTCCGGCGGACGGAGGGGCAAAACAGGCAGAGTGCACTCTTAATACTTATAAGGCTGTTTTATCATATGATTTTGGTACGCAGTTTTTAACAAGGGGGGAATATTTGATGTTTAATAAAGCTGTTTGGTTCAAACTGTACTACGCTATCCGCACATTTTTCCTTCATATACATATGCTGGGTTGGAGTGGATCCGCTCTGGTGTTTGGCAGATGATGAAGAAGTGGCCGTGCTGAGGAGATGGCAGTTACCTATGGCTTTTGATTGAAATGCTGATATTTATTTCATTTCTGGTGAGTGCATCCCCAAAGGGGAGTGAGACCTGCACGCGGTGAAAAATTGATTATCCGGTGGAAGGTGTATCACTATATTTCCAGAAGTTTGGGTTCACTGCACCAATACAGACTATATTCCGGGACACCATGATGTTTTATGAACTCTTTTAATTTACTTTTAAAAAGACTGAATTTTAGCGCTGCTGCAATATTTAATGGGATAAGCACCTTTCTTTTACAGGATTTGGTTTTTTTACCTGGACTTTAATATTGCCTTTTTACCGATTTGTACTGTATTTATAGTAGCCGCTTTAGTGATATCTAGTAGTCATTACTGGATATTTACACCTGTTTTATCTACCACATTTAAGCACGCACAATCCAGGAGCGCGGAGTGATAGTCCCAGAGGGCGGCATTTTTTGGCACTATACGTTTTATATTGTACCTTGATAATTTATCTCTGCAGCCATGGATGTACTTAAGTTTTTGAGTAATCGCCAAATAGATATGGACACATTGTTTATGAATCATGCACCCACACCCAGTGAAGTAAATTATAACGGAGCTATGGCAGCATTAAGCAATGCTTTAGAGAAACAGGTCAGAGCCTGGTGGGACATATGTACCATGGAACACTACTTAAAACAAAAGATTATCATAAGGAGTTTGAGATGGGACGTTACCCCTCAGGATGGTCTTGATGACCCCGAGTCCAGCCAAGAATGGCTAGATTTTTTTAATGGGGTAGGACATAAATTACAAGAGCTTATACTGCAGCGTAAAAAGAAGAAGATGACCAACATAGAGATAAAAATAAAAAACTTACAAAAAGAACTAGAGCCCATCAAAGATAGTCAGCAGATTATAGAATTTAATTTAAGAACACAAAAGAAATTAGAGAAAGTCGATAGAGACACCCAAAAAAAGAAAATTAAGAAATACCAGAGGGACCTAAATGACTTCAAGCAAAATACTATTTACTCCTGGCAACAACAAGGCACACAAGTGGATGATATAGACTTGCTATATCCTACATCCCAGTCAGAGAGGCCCGCCACACAGACCAATGCAGGCCCTGTACAAGTCCCTACTATACCTGGGACACCTCGGGCATATGAAAATAGGGAACATACTGATGCCCAAACCCCATTATACTACTCCACTCCTATTAAAAGAGGAAGGGGGAGAATGAATGCGAACAGAGGGAGGCAAAATACGGATCAGCAAGGTGGTGCACAGTATAGAACACACCACAACGCTCCACCATATAACAGATATCCACCCCCCCAACAACATGGTGGTTATAACGCACATTACCAACCGCGTCCTTTTTTAGGGAGAGGGAGGGGGGGGCAGTGGAGGGGTCGGGGGGCTCAACCCCGAAGAGGGAGAACATCAGGAGCTCCCCAACACCCAGGATACCACCAACCGTACCCCCACTACAGAGACACTCAGGACCCCACATTACGGGGGGATCCATATCTAAACCCTCAGAGGGGGGACAGGGAAGTGAATGGGTACCCAAAGGAAGAAATACTAGAGGCTGCAGGGCAGGGCAGAGGTCCCAGCAAAAGAAGAAGGGGATCGGAGTAACGGGGATATACAATCTAACACCAATAGAACTAACCCATAAAGAGTTGAATATTTTAAATTTAGGATTGAAATGCGGCATAAAAAAACCTAACAAGTTTGACGTCTATATCGACGTACATAAGTATGTCAGGAAACTAAACATAAAAAAGCATTTTTTGGGGATCACGCCTGGGATCAGACCTGCTGTGACCTATACCAATGGTGTCATTAATAGTGGCCTCAAAAATAAATCTCTGTTCAACCCCCCAAATAATCCCAATCACCAGATTGAAGTGTTTAAGGGGCTTGTACTACAAGATTTGGAAACTATCAGACCCAAGAAAGAAGTAAACGTGAGACACATAAATGAGGGGATAGAAATGCTAGAAAAGCGCAAAGACATGATCATACGGCCAGCAGATAAAGGTGGAGGCGTTGTATTATTAACGAAAGAATACTATGAGAATCAAATCATAAGTATGTTATCAGATACAACCACATACAAAAAATTGGATAGACCCCACGATACCATATAGAAATCAGCTGGAAGTATTGATAAACATGGGAAGCACTACAGGAGTACTTTCAAATAAAGAAAGCAAATATTTGATACCAACGAGCAGTAGGGTACCGACGCTCTATACACTGCCAAAAATCCACAAGGAACCTGTGAATCCCCCAGCAAGACCTATAGTGAATAGCATAGAATCGGTATCCTCGAGATTGGGTCAGTACCTGGATAAATTTCTTCAAAAAAGTGTCCAACATACTAGATCATATCTGAGGGACACTAAGAATTTTTTAAATCTATTACAGAATGTGGACCTCACCGATAAACCACAGATATGGCTAGTAACACCAGATGTGTCATCACTTTATTCAATCATCCAGCATGACGACGCGCTCCTAGCCCTGAATTGGGCCCTGAGCAAAAGGGATGATATCCCCTACAATCAAAAAATCTTTCTAAAAAATAGTTTAGATTTTTGCTTGGGGCACAACTATTTTTGGTTTAACAATACGTTCTACTCACAACAACGCGGAGTAGCCATGGGTGCAAAATTTGCACCCAGTATAGCGAATTTGTTTATGTCCGAATGGGAGGATAAAACGATTTTTAACCAACAACCAACAGAATTAATATTTTATAAGCGTTTTATAGATGACCTATTTTTTATCTGGGCTGGAACAGAGAGTGCTTTGGATATGTTTTTAGAATTTTTAAATAAAAACGACCGCAATATAGTTTTAACATCAGAAAGGAGCAAGAACGAGATCAATTATCTGGATGTCACCATATACAGGAAAGGAGAGAGTTTAGAAACAAAAGTCTTTTTTAAAAAAACAGATAGGAACAGTTACCTGCCAATAACAAGTGGACACCATCCACAATGGCTCAAGAACATACCAAAGGGTCAGATTATGAGGGTACGGAGAAACTGTTCGGAAGACATCAATTTCATGGATCAGGCTAATATTTTAACCGACAGATTTGTGACAAAAGGCTACAATCCTAATATCCTACACAAAGTGGTAGAAGAGGTGAAGAAAATACCAAGATCGGTTTGTCTAACAGAGAAAGAAAAAGATATTGAACCAGCACCTCAACAAAAAGAGATCAAAAAGGCAACCAATAGTAAAGAATGGGGCTTTATATCTGGGTTTCACGCCCAGTATAAGGAGATTGAAGAAATATTCAAGCAACATTGGCACGTACTTTTATTAGACAAAAAACTCAAAACCGAACTACCACCAGTACCGCAGTTCATCTACAGGAAGGCCACGAGTTTTGGGGACAAAATTGTTCGGAAGATTGTAGACCCTCCCAAAAGACCACCAACGTTCTGGGACAGAAACGGATTCTATGCATGTAGGAGGTGCAAGGCTTGTCGAGAAGTTGCCTCACCCAGCAGAGCGCTCGAGTGTTTTAACTCGACAGTGAACAATCAAACGTTTTCAATCGATCAATTTATCACATGCAACTCCACACATGTGGTCTATGCCTTAAAATGCCCATGCGGACTAATTTACATCGGACGAACTAAAAGGAAACTAAGAATACGAATTGCAGAGCACATACATAATATCAAAATAGGGTACAAAGATCACAATGTGTCTCTGCACTTCCAACTCAAGCACGACATGGACGCATCTGGCCTACTTTTTTGGGGGGTTGAACAGATCCAACCCCACTGGAGAGGAATTAATCTAGTGCGCGAACTATCCAAACGCGAAACTCACTGGATATACTCAGTAGATGTCTTAGTGCCAAAAGGCTTAAACGTTGAGCTAGACATCAACTGCTTCATAAGTGACACATAATACTCAGATTAAGATCACAATACCAGTGAAAACAAGTTCTACCAGCTAAGTAGAAAAGGAATAGTTTGCTAAAGATATCAGTGCCTCTCCCCGCATTTTACGCATATATTTATCTATGTATTTATTTATTTATATCTAGATATATTTATACATATTTATAGATTTATTTATTTATTTATTTATTTATACGCTTTTACATGGATAAGGCCGCATTCATATATAATGATCTCCAGCTAAGAAAGTGAAAAAATACTTTAGGTCAAAGGTCACAGGCACGATGGGTCACAGTGGTCATAAGATTCCGATTGTAAGCGCATACAGAGAATTACTCTGACCCCAAAAAAAGTGTTCCTGGCAGGCAACATTAGGGTATACATATATAAACAAGGTGTTTATATATGGTAATTTATGAGTTATTATGGGATTAGATGGTGTTTTAGATCCCAATACACGTAATTCTTTTAGATCATGGATTTATTTATAATATGGTTTTATTTTATATTATGGATTTTTATTGTATATCATGAATTTATTCATTTTATATGATTTTTAGATTTATGCGCATATTTTTAAGTGGAGCGGCGCATCAAAATTTTGCTCAGATTTTATTTGGATTTTATGTCCTCTGAGTATTTCTTAATTTATAGCACAACATCAACACAGGTTTTTATTATTCTTCCATATAAAGTCTTAACAAATACATCTTATCCAGATTTTAACAAGTATTACATCCTATCATATTAATTTTATATTTATTTTATATTTTATCTCTACGCTATTGATTTCAGCGCAAAAACCACATTATTGAGAATTATACTCCATCACATGTCATTTTATATATTTTTATATATGTAGTTTTATAATTTTATATATAATTTTTTTACAATTATATAATTTTATAGTTATCTCCACGCTAGCGATTTTAGCGACTACTATATGTATGGAGATACTAATATAAAAATTGGTTGATGTATGTGAGCGCTGATATCATCGTTGTTAAACAGCATCAGCACATCGAGTGACACTAACATCGCTATGTGGAAATATGGATGCAGAGTGAGATACTGATCATAAGGGTATCACTCACAGTACCAAATAAGCTACTGACCGCCGTGGTGGTTCAGCATTAAGTGAATTTAAAATAATCCTAAAGGAATATGGATTTTCCATAGCACTACAATGTAGCTACATGCATCATTAATGCAAATATTGCAGCACATATACATCCACAGCTGCAACCGTATATAGACATGTGATGTAAGGGTTAAAAGTGCGACATTACTGTATATATATATCGTCCAATAAAGTGCGGCATTTAAGTTGAAGAAATATAGAATGTACACCAGAAATACAATGGTACGGGCACTACAGTAAATAAGCACGATATGGTACGAGTTAAAGTGTTATTGCTAACATACAATGCAGACAGCGGCTGTGCACTACACTGTTTAGCAGCCGTGAGTCCCCATTTGCCACATGTAATGTCAATCAGACTGCGCAGAGCCCTGATTGGGCGCTGCTCATACATAAGCTTCACTTCCGGTGGCGAGGTCACACCCTCAGACGACGTCCGGAAGTGACGAAACGCGTCAGGGTCGTGACCTCGCAGGAAGTGACGCATGCGCTCCAGGGTGCGCTTCAGCCACCAAGCGAACCAGGAAGTGGAGGAAAACCAACTCCACACATCGCTTTGGCGCCCGATTTCCGGCGGACGGAGGGGCAAAACAGGCAGAGTGCACTCTTAATACTTATAAGGCTGTTTTATCATATGATTTTGGTACGCAGTTTTTTACAAGGGGGGAATATTTGATGTTTAATAAAGCTGTTTGGTTCAAACTGTACTACGCTATCCGCACATTTTTTCTTCATATACATATGCTGGGTTGGAGTGGATCCGCTCTGGTGTTTGGCAGATGATGAAGAAGTGGCCGTGCTGAGGAGATGGCAGTTACCTATGGCTTTTGATTGAAATGCTGATATTTATTTCATTTCTGGTGAGTGCATCCCCAAAGGGGAGTGTGACCTGCACGCGGTGAAAAATTGATTATCCGGTGGAAGGTGTATCACTATATTTCCAGAAGTTTGGGTTCACTGCACCAATACAGACTATATTCCGGGACACCATGATGTTTTATGAACTCTTTTAATTTACTTTTAAAAAGACTGAATTTTAGCGCTGCTGCAATATTTAATGGGATAAGCACCTTTCTTTTACAGGATTTGTTTTTTTTACCTGGACTTTAATATTGCCTTTTTACCGTTTTGCCAAAAAAGTGCACACACAAAGAGTGACACAAAACGTGCAACGGGTGTTACACATGTTCTCCCTAGGGATGGACCTTAACCCTGATCCCCGGGGCGTTAGGCTCCAGACGGGGACTGAGGTACTTTCACATGGTCCATCTGGCCGAAACCAGACGGACCCCTTTCTTTGGGGCTCTCCCGAAGAGAGACCCCCATGAGAGAAGGCAAGCTAAGCCAAAAGGCCATGTCCACCTCCTCCCAAGACTTTCAGGGTTGGCCCGAGGACCGAACACCCTACTCATCACACTGTTACAAAACTGACAACACCAAACAAAAAAATACAAAAAAGTGACAAAAACGGGGATAAATAAAAAGAGAGTGGGGAGAAGGAAGATGGGAGAGTGAGTGGAAAGTGACCATTGTGCAATACAATGGCCGGCCCTCCAGGCCGGGAATAAAAAATTTACCCTGGTCCTAGCCAAAAGGCCCGGCCCTAGAGGCAGGTGTGAAAAACGTGTGTAGTGGTGAAAGTGACCATGGTGCCATAAATCAAAGTGGTTTCCCACAGTGAGTATACGACACCCCTGAACTGCCACTTCAGGGGCACAATCACCACTGGCTTTTCAAAGTGCAACCCTGACCCACAGCCAAGACCACAACAGCCCCCACCCCAGGCAGGAAGGAATGGAGATCTGGAAACCCGGTGAGAGCCCGACGCCAGCTAGGCTCCACCATCGTCCCATCACTCCCTCCTAATTACATTCGGGAGATACTAACCAATCCCCCGGTGGGAGAAGGGGGACTAAGTATTCTCTCCCGAATAACTGACTGGAGCTAGAGCTGCCACAATCCAGGCCAGAAGGCCAGGGACTCGGCCCTTCGGCGCCAACCCAATGCTTCTCCATCCCCATCAGAAGGCTTCCCTTTCGGCTACGAACCACTCCAGGTCACCTTTACGCCAGCAGGCTTTTGCATAGCAACCACCACCCCTGCTCCACCTCACCGTAGAACAGGGACGGAAGCAAGCGCCACCTCCTGGCAACTGATAAGAACAGATTTTTTTTTTTTGAACTATTCAGAAACGGAACAGTTACTCGACATTAAACGTCTCACCTCAAGACTTCCATCAGTACCATTCCTTTCATCATCTTAGTTCCAACCATACAACATTCACACAGTACCATACATTCTTATTTGTCATATAAAACTCAGCTATAAATCAAAGCAACTAATCCTATACTACCACATACACACCTAAGAGAAAAAAAAAAACATAAGGCATGTCTTTCATCCCACCTCCCAAAAACTCGTCATTCGCCCATTCATACCAACCATTCTTTATTACCCCCTTCCCTAACATTCATAAACCAAGCACACAAAACAGATCCAAAGGACTCAAAAACGCATCAAGGAACTCCATCTCTCCACTTTCCACAATTTATCAGCATCTTGTTTTCCGATTTTTTGAACTTCATACATGTAACATGTATATAATCTGGCCAAGATTAGCCTTACCACATCCTCAGGAGACAAATCTTCTTTCTTATAAAACAACAAGTTTCTGGCATCCCATACTGCTTCCCTAAAAACAGTAAAAAAGATCCAGGGAATCCTAACCTCCTTACCTTCCCCACACTCAGACACAAAATGTTTTAAATCCGGACTATTTATCTTTAAAACAACAGGAAAGAAAAGAATAAAAATCTTCCGAACTTTGACAGTGAACGGACACGAGAAAAAAAAGATGATTTAAGTGCTCTGGACTTCCACAACCAGTCCTTGGACATTTATCCGTGGTACTCAAATCCCTACTCTTCATGAACACCCTCGTTGGAAGGCATCCATGAAGTGTCATCCAGGTAATATCCTTCTGCCTATTAGAGACCCCAGCTATCTCAAATCTTTTCCAGGTAAGTTTTGTTAGACTAGAACTTAAATACATAATTGGACTCTCAATTTCTTTCCCTTTTAATTCTCTTATAATTGTTTCTTTCACCATTGCTTTAGATTTCTTTTCTTCCAGACCAAGCTGCTTTACTTCCAAACATAAGTAAAATGGGGGAACCACCTAAGCGCGTGGCTTTGTGAGATCTTTCTCCACCCACTTCCATCTTACGAAACACCATCCTCCCAGATACCTCGCCAGGAAGGCCGCTTTGCTACCTCCATGGATCAAACGATTTACCAGTAGTAAGTAATGCAACTTAACAAATCTATCTATATTGGGAAAACGAAGTCCCCCCGTTACACTCTCCTTTCATCACCACTTCCCTGGTTATTCTGTCCATACGTGATCCCCAAAAGAAACTAAAGAGCTCCTTCATAATCATTTGTGTCCATCTTTTGCCGGGTGGCAACACAACACAAGTGTATAAAAGCAAAGGTAAAATCACTGCTTTAATTACGAGAACTTTACCTCTCAGGGATAAATCCCTCAGTTTCCAAAACCCCAATTTGTTCTTAATTTTCATAAACAGATTTTTAAAAGTTGTCTTGCCAATCAATTTCTTATTGAAGTGCACCCCTAAGACTTTAACTTCCTCTACCTCCAGGATTTCGTCAGACTTGATAGAAATTATCCGCCCCAACTGACATCGTTGACATTTTCCCCAATTGACTGCCATCCCAGTAACACTACAAAAAATATTTAAATGTAGTTTGGCTCTATCCAGATCCCTTTGCGAGGTCCCCACCACCACAATATCGTCCATGTATGCCATGGCTTTAACGCTTAAGGCGCCACTCCCTGGTATCACAAAACCCTTGTGAACTTTATCCTCCTGGATCCTCTCTAATAGGGGCTCCACAAGAGCAATAAAGGCTAGGGGGGACAATGGGCACCCCTGTCTCACGCCTGATTTGATCGGAAAAGGCTCGCTTAGATTCACATTTACAAGAACTTGACTAGAAATGCCACTGTACAGTCCTTTAATTGCTTTAACCATGGGCACAGGAAGGTCCATGCTCCTCAGAACCTGTAGTAGAAAGGCGTGAGAGACCCTATCAAAGGCCTTCTCCAGGTCTATACTTTCCACTATCAGGGGCTATTATGTGAATTTGAAAAATAAATCATATCCCGTAATAAAATCAAATTATCCACAATTCTCCTACCTGGGACCGCACAAACCTGATGGTCTCGTATTATTTTTGCAGCTACATCCTTTAAACGGTTGGAGATAACTTTAGACAAGATATTATAGTCACAGTTTAATAAGAAAATGGGTCTCCAATTTCGTAGTTCCCTCTTATCCTCCTTTTTGGGTATTAGGGTGATAACACCTTCTGTCATGGATTTGCTCATCCTGCCTCTACTGTAAGCAAAACGTACTACCTCACACACATGCTTTCCAATCACATGCCACAGTTTGTTGTAAACTTCAACAGGAAGGCCATCCTTCCCTGGCGTCTTATTGCACGCTAAGGCCACTTTCACACTGAAGCGCTTCTAAACTGCCAGTAAAAACACTGATCGCTTTTGAAGCGCTTTTCAGGCGCTTTTGAAGAGCTTTCCATTAATTTCAATGGGGAGGAGAGTTTTTCACAGCCCTGCCAGCACACTGCCCCAGTGTGAAAGCGTTCATTGATTTTAATGGAAATAAGTTTTCGTGAGCTTTTTAGGCGCTGTTTTTAGCGTGAAAGCGCCTGAAAAGCGCTTCAGTGTGAAAGTGGTCTAAGCCTTTTGTTGCAAACAACACCTCTTCATCACTCACCAGGGCCTCAAGGCTTTCAACCTCCTCAAATCCCAACCTCCCTTTGACCACCTCACAGTAATCCTCCATTTCCTCCTTTCTTACACTATGAACTCCCTGGAAAAGCTGAGCATAAAAGGATCTTACTACATTGATCACTTCCTCCCCCTCCACCTCCTTCCCTTGGGGTCCTAGAATTGTTGGTATTGGCTCCCGCTTTTGAAATGCCTTTTTGAAGAAAAAATGCATACATTTTTCCCCCTGCTTCAGATGTTCCACTCGTGAGTTATAAATAATTATTTTCCCTTTTTCTCTTAAGACTTTCCTTCGCTCCTCCCGCACTTTAGCTAGTTCGCTACCCACCTCCACCCCTACTGCCTTTAATTTGTACATTTGCATTCTTTCCACCAACTCCTTCTTTTCTCTCCCTTCCCGAGCTAATGTCGAACTCCACCTCATAAAATATCGCTTTATTTCAATTTTGACCCAGTCCCACCAACTTAAAACATCTGCAAACTCTTCCTTACATTTGGTCAAAGAAATAAAAAAAGGGTTCAAAACGCTCTACCACCCTCTTCTCCTCCAATAGACGAGTGTTAAACTTCCACATACCACGCCCATATTTGAACCTGGGGTTAGAATCCACCTCCACTTTAATTACTTTATGGTCAGAGAAAAGGACCATTTCAGTTTCAAAGGACATTGGGACAACCGTCTCTGAATGAATGAATGAATGACTTGTATAGCGCTGCAAATGCGAACTGAATCGCCTCAAGGCGCTTGTCTGCCCCTGTTTCCTGCTGTATTAGAAGAGGTGGGTCTTGAGCTTTTTCCTGAAGGCCTGATGGTTTTCTTCCAAGCGGATGTTGTTTGGTAGTGCATTCCATAGCGGAGGTCCCTGTACTGCGAATCTTCGTTCTCCCTTTGATTTGTAGCGGGCTTTGGGGATGAGAAGGAGATTTTGGTCTGTCGATCGAAGTCTGCGATTCGGTATGTATTTTCCTATTTTCTTACAAAGGTATTGAGGAGCATTTCCTTGTGTACATTTGTGGGTGAGGCAGAGGGTCTTGAATGTGATCCTATCTTTTACCTTGAGCCAATGAAGGGACCTTAGGGATGGGGAAATGGATTCCCAGGGTTTCCTTCCGGTGACTAATCTTGCTGCTGCGTTTTGGACGACTTGTAGGCGTGCAATCTGGTAATCCGGTAATCCTATGTAGAAATTAAACAATAATCAATCTGGGACATAACCGTCCCCTTATCAGAAACAAAAGTATATTTATTCTCATCAGTCCCCATCTCCTTCCCAACATCAAAAAAATTAAAATCCAAAATTAAATTGTTGAAAAAGAACCGAAGTGCTGTCTAAAATTACTTCAGACCGACTTTTCCTGTCGCTCACGCCTCTTATGCAATTTAAGTCCCCTACTACCATTGTGGGGCATCTTCCTGGCAAGTGTAATGCTAATGTCTCAAAAAAACTCTGTCTTTCACTCCTTGAGGCAGGAGCATAACAATTAAACAGACGAAGTTCAAAGCCCAGACCTGCCAATTGCACTTGTAATAATCTCCCAGGAATAATTATTTTATAACTTAAAATTTTAATTTTGTTCCCTTTTAAGCAACACACCGAGCCCTTAGTTCTTGTTGGCGCACGCCATTGACCAAACTGACTCCCCAAAAGCCCATTCTTCTTGCTTAGGAATATTATTAATCATGCATTCCTGTACACACACCACATCACCTCCTATTTTACCTAATTCCTCTAAAACTGCAGTCCTCCTAATTGAGGAGCCAATGCCCCTCACGTTCACTGAGGACACACGGAACATTAGGTGGTGGCAGAATCAGTTCCTCCACTTCCTTAACCTTTCCTCTGTACTGTTTCTCTTTCAGATTCTTCAGAATCCGTGACCACCAGATCCCCCATGATCGTCAAATCCGTACTATATGGACTGTCAGGTAAGGACTCAATCCTATTCCTTTTATTGGAGCTATCTTCCTCCTCACTCTCTTCTCTCAAAGCACTTTTTTGAGCCGATGTAAGAGAGCAATCCGATAAGGAAACCTCCTCCTCCTCATCACTCTCCTCCATCCCGCTCTCGCTCTCCCCCCCTCCTCCTCCTCCTCTACCTCCATAGCTGGATCACACCCCTTTACCTTGGACTCCACTTCCTCTCCAGCTGCCACCACCTCCAGGGTTCCTCCCCCCTCCCCTCCACTAGGCCCAGCAGCCGTTTCATGCTCCTCCTGCCCCACCCTCCTATCTCCTTCCTTCCTTCCTATCCTCCTGTACTGGCACTTCCCCACTGGTTGAAGGCTCCTGTCTTACTGCCGTAGGTTCTTCCACTCTCTCTGCATGAGACCCTGTCTCACTACTCGTCTGTTCCTCAGCGGGACAAACCCCCTACCAGATGGCGGTGGCCCCCTACCCCTTGCCACATCGGCATAGGTAAAGACCTTCGCACCCCTGGCTAGGAAACAATCCCGAGCTCTATGATCTTCTGCCCCACATAAGTCACACACCGAAGGTTTAGTGCAATTGGCAGCCTGATGACCCGACTCCCCACACAGCCTGCAGCACACTCCGGCCCCACATTCTTCCTTAACGTGCCCATACTTATGGCACTACCTACAGAACTGTGGCTGTCCTATATAGAACAGCGAGCATCGCTGACCAGCAATCGTAAAGATAGCCGGAGGGTGACGGAACCCTGCATAGCCATCCTCATCCTTCTCAAACCTCACTTAAATTTTACCTTGCTTCGGTAAATTCCAAAGGAATTTGTAAGCTTTTCACCCGGGCCCACCTCATAACAGTAACGTCTCAGAAAAGTACGCACAAGTTCCACTTCTAAAAAAGGATTATATAAATGAACAGTTACATACTTGATATCAGGATCGAAGAGCAATTCAAACATAAATTTTCCCAACAGGACATTTCCATCCAGCTTCATCACATTTGCATTTTGAAAAACTTCTAAGCAGGTTTTCTCGGAAAAAAAAGCAATATCATAAGTTCCCGTTCCTGGAAAATCTTGTAAAGCAAATATCTCACTCTCCGCGATTTTCAGAATTCCGCCCAAAACATCCACGATAACTTCTCGCAGCCCGACCTCTCTCCGATATACTGGCTTAACCAGAAAAGGACAGTGGAAGTCTGAAATAAAATTCAATTGGTGTTGTTCGTTTTCTTGTTTACTTTTCTTCCTCAAGCACATCTCCCTTGGGATTAGAGCGACCTCATTAATGATTTTATCTAGTGATTTTTCCGTATAGCCCTTTTGTGTGAACTTGTTCTTTAAGATCAATGATTGTTCATAATAATCTTTCGCCTTAGTACAATTCCGCGGAATGTTCTTGATCCAAGCAGGATGGTGTCCACTATGGATGGGCAAATAGCTGTTGCGATCAGTGGGTTTGAAGTACGCTTTAGTGCATAACCTCGCACCTTCCTTCTCTATAGTCACATCTAAAAAATTGATGGTTGTTTCACTCACTTGATATTCGAGTTTGATATTATGGTTGTTCACATTTAGGTCCTCCAGGAACTCTATGACCGATTCCCTGGAGCCCTCCCAAATCAATAAGAGGTCATCAATGAATCTCCTTTAAAATTTCAGTTGCGGGAAGTTTTTACTGAAAATAAACCTATCCTCCCACTCAGCCATGAAGAGGTTGGCGAGGCTGGGGGCATATTTAGCTCCCATAGCCACGCCAACCTGCTGTGAGAAGAATTGGTCGTCCCACCAAAAATAATTGTGAGTCATGCAATACTCCAACGCATGTCCTATGAATCTCTTTTGGGAGTGCGATATATCGTCTCTTTTGCTGAGTGCCCAATTTAATGAGAGGGCGGCGTCTTCATGTTGGATGATGGTGTATAATGAACATACATCGGCCGTAACTAGAAAGGTGTTATTCGTGGTACTCAATTGAATCAAATCGAGTAGCGTCAGTAAATCCGATGTATCTTTCAGGTATGCCCTTGTGCTGGTTACACTCGCTTGCAAAAACGTATCTAAGTATTCACCCAATCTTGCAGTTACCGATCCGATACCGTTTACAATGGGTCGAGCAGGGGGGATTTCAGCATTTTTATGAACCTTCGGGAGCGTGTAGATAATTGGTATTCTACATGCACTGGGGACCAGGTATCGCTTCTCTTTGAGATTTAGTGCATTGATGTAATATCCCCATTCGATTAGAAGGTCCAATTGTTTTTTATACGGCTCAGTTGGGTTTGCTCCTAGTTGTTTTTTATAAGTGTGAGTATCTGCTAGGAGTTCATTAAGTTTGTTAGTGTAGAAGGTATTATCCATTATCACCACACCTCCACCCTTATCTGCTGGTCGTATGATAATCTCTTTTTGCTCCTCCAATGATCGGATACCTTCCCTAATGTGGTCTGGGTTAATGCGTTTCTTTGGGGTTAGTTCTTCTAAATCCTTTAAAACCAAATTCTTAAACACCTCAATAAAATGATTGCTTGGGATTTGGGGGTTAAAAATTGACTTGTTTTTTTAAACCACTGTCAACTTTCTCCACCGTGTAAGAGACTGCTGGCTTAAAATTTGTGGGGGCACTTAAAAAGTATTTTTTTAAATGAAGTGTTCTAATAAATGTGTGTATCGATAAATACATCAAACTTGTTAAAATTCTTTTTAGGGGCACATTTTAGTCCAAGATTGAATACGTTTAATTCTTTTTGATTTTGCTTAGGTTGTATCGTCCACTATTCAATTGTCCCGCATTCGCTTTTTTGGATTGTGCCCGGTGTCCCGATCGGCACCCCCTTCTTCTCTTTGTGGTCCAGTTTTGTCTTTGTTCTGGTAATATGGGGGTGGATTTCTCTCTCCTCCCTTGTTCGCCTGGGCATTCTTCCTTGGTGTCCCTCCTCCTCTCCCACCCCTCCCCCGTTGTCCTAAAAAAGGGGGGGTTGGTATGGGTTACCATAGTAGTCTTCCGCCAATGCCTGATATCTGTTATGCATTGGTATCTCTCCTCTTTGGTCCCAATATTGATTTGGGGGTGGTGGAGGATGGCGATGCCAATGTGATGGTTCATACGGGGGGGTAGTGGTTATTTACATATTGTCCATTCCCTCTATTCATTCTCGGCGACTGGTACTGGTATGGGGAATTTCCTCGAGGAGTGTGGGGTTCTGAATAGTGGGGAGGGTATCCCCCCCCCTCTATCTTGTGTATATGTTCTCATCTGGTATGGTGGTTGTATAGGAGGTTCAGTCCTATTCATTACGGGCTGGGTTTTCCGCCCCGTACCACCATTAATTTTCTCCTTCTCAAAGGGGGTCTTTTTGTGTGTCATTTTTTTAGGGTTATTTCCACTCTTTTCTTCTTTCTCAGAAGATGTCTGTTCGCATGCCTGTGAACATTCACCTTTCTCCATAATGAGAGACTGCCAGACATATATATTGTTTGTTTGGAAGTCATTCGAATCCCTGGTGTATTTTTTAACTTTTTTCTTTTGTGTTTCGCGGTCAATCTTTTCCAATTTTCTCTTCATATTTGTGTTAAATTCTAAAACTTAATTGGAATCCTTCAATGGTTCTAATAGAGATTGTATATCTTTTATTTTTTGATTTACAATACTCAATTTAATACGTTTTCTTTTTAGAACCAGGGCTTGTAATTCTTTACCTCTTCTATTGAAAAATTCCAACCACTCATCCATATATTTTTGGTCGGTTAGACCGTCCTGTGGGGAAACCTCCCATCTCAGGCTTCTAAAAATTAAATTCTCCTTCTCATAGTGCTCAAATGTAAAAATATCCCACCAAGTCTTAACTTGCTTTTCTAAAAGGTTTTCTAAAGTTCTTAAAGTGCCGGTAACATCTTCCTCACAATCAACCATATCGTGGTTGTTTGAGAAAATGTTTTCAGGATTCATCTGTCTATTAGACAGAAAATTTATAGCTTCCATGGCTGCAGTAGGTAAAAATATAAATAGTATGTACTGTTGGTAAAAAGATATATCTGTATGGAAGACTGCCCTCTATATCATCTACCCCCACCGCGCCACAGGTGTGAAGGCTATATGATTAAACCAGTGAAGGTATAAAAAAGTGAAGGTATAAAAAATCAAGTGATAAATCAAACAGCAGCTACTTGAATGTATATAAAAATGTAAAATCTGCAATTCAACCTAAAAATAAACCATAAATAGGTTAAATCAGTAGCGCTAGTGTAAAAAGATTTATATATAGAAGAGCTCCGAACTTCGGAGACCGAATTGTCAAAAAACTTTTAGATCCACCAAACCGACAATTCTTGAGAATAAATTTAAAAGGATTCTTCGCTTGTAGGAAATGCATCTGTTGCAGGACTACGCGTGTCAGTAATAGGGGGAAAACAGAAATCACAAATAGAGATGGTGAGGTTTTCCAAATAGAAGAATTTATCACTTGTAATTCAACTCATGTCGTGTACCTCATGTGGTGCCCTTGTGGGTTGCTCTACGTGGGCAGAACGAAAAGACTACTGAGAATTCAGATATCGGAGCACCTGGCAAATATAAGGAAAGGTTTCCAATTTCATAGTGTTTCATTACACTTTAAAGAAAAACATGACCAGGATCCAACACTTTTACAGTTTTGTGGAATAGACATTATTCATCCCTCTTGGAGAGGTTCAAACAGGGTCAGAGACCTCAGCCAAAGAGAAACCCGCTGGATCTTTTTATTGAAAAGTTTGACGCCGTGGGGGTTAAACGTAGAATTGGATCTAAACTGCTTCATTAATAACTTTTAATCCGCATATTACAGTAGGAGTTTCAGAGTGATATTTTTTAATAAATGTCTAGTAGTTACGACAGTTTTAGCACCCACCAATAATCTCTTGGTGCGACGGTTATATCTTATTTAATTATTGTAATTATTATATTTTCAATCCAACAGAATATTACTCTTAGGAGACGACTACACCCGTTAGCAGTAGTTGACCTGATTTAGAAGGTTGAAGTCACCATAAAATTCGTATAAATCACCTGACTATATGGAAAATCTACCATAAACAATAACTTCACTCATCCAATTTTTTTATTGAAAAATATTTCTCAATGAAATAATATTTTTAATGACATATTTTAATTTTATTTTTTTTTTAATTTTATTCATCTTAATTAAATGTTTTGTTTGAATTTTTTAAACTCTTTAATGCAGTCTTCAATTCACGAATCCCTTATGCATGTAATTTCTGATTGATATTAATACGGGGATACAGTGTCTTGCATTTTAATAATAGGCTGTTTTAAGCTCATTTAATAAGTGCTCAGTACTCAGGCACATACTCAGCTGACGCAGGCGCACAGATATACCTGGAATCAGCACAGGTATATTCCAATGCAACAGTGATTCCCCACAAACAGCGCCCCTGGAAGGTCGGGACCCCTAAAAAATACCAGCCCAGTGAGTTTACAGGTAAACACTGGGAAAGTCACCCTTACTATCCTAAATAGAGATCACCATTATATATATATTAGGATACTCATTCGGGGACTTATCAATGTATGAGTAGATGTATGCAAACATAGCATTAAGCAGGCAGTAATACTCTTTAAGTATGACTGTGCAATTGTCATTAATACCACCAATTGTCCTTCTCGTAAGCCGGTATATGGGAATGTATACAATCATGTGTATTAGCTCACGCATGATTGCACACAGCATGTCACATGACTTGTTCACCACTCATGTGACTAGCTTACTTACCACTATAAATTAGTTTGAGATGGGCTGTGTAGCCATACCCATGAATAAGTCCATGCGACGAAACATGTCGGGAACGAGGCTACAGAGCAAGTAAAGATTGTACTTCTATATAACGCCACTTTGTTTTACAACCATACTACCACCAGAGACTTACACTTGGAGGGTGGTGAGATACTCTTGGTCCGCCGAGACCGCAGCACATTTATATATCAACTTTGTTTGGTTTGCCGTGTTTGGATTGGAGGCTTGTTTTTAATTTTTGAAATGTGAGTTTGACCATTGAAGTGCTTGTGAACAGTGAATAAATTTTGTCATACTTTTTCACACTATGTGGAGTGTTTATTCATTGTTTTGCATATGGAACCGCATTGAGAGCTAAACGGATTAAGCAAGCTGATGACCTGTATTAACCCCTGAAGTGGGTAAAACACGCTGCTGCCAATCACGAGAGTGTGAGGCATTGTGAGCTGGTGAGTGTGCCTTTCAGAGGGAGTGTGATCACAAACACGTGGTGTGGTGGCAGATTCAAGTCAGCTAGAAGATTCAAGTTTGAAACTTTGTTTGAAGACACTTGGAAAATCACCTACTTATTTATTCATTTACAGTCTGGACTATACTTTACATTTATGAACTTTTTCACTTGTCACTGGGTGAAACAGACACACTGCTGCTTTTGAGTTATACGTTGAGTCATTTATACAGCACTATTTATGCACTCTGATATTTATATAGCACTGTTTATATATTTGCACATTATGTATTTATTTGCATAATATATATTTACCACTTTTTACACTAGCGCTACTGATTTACCCTATTTATGGTTTATTTTTAGGTTGAATTGCAGATTTTACATTTTTATATACATTCAAGTAGCTGCTGTTTGATTTATCACTTGATTTTTTATACCTTCACTGGTTTAATCATATAGCCTTCACACCTGTGGCGTGGTGGGGGTAGATGATATAGAGGGCAGTCTTCCATACAGATATATCTTTTTACCAACAGTACATGTTAAAAAACATGACCGCAAAGGTGGATGCATTTTTATGTCCCGATACAATCCTGGCGCTCAGTTTTGTCCCACTAATTAAAAAAGTACCCCCAGAGCGTTACTATGAAATGCGAAAAAATATAGAAAGACTTAGTTAGACTTACCGGTGACGGTATTTCTAAGAGCCTTTCAGGACAACCCTGGAGAGAGCGCAGCTCCGCCCACTTTTCAGGAAACACATGCTTGACCTTTAAAACCCCTCCTCTTCCACCATGGCCTCAGTTATTGGGGACCTCCGGCATACTGGAAAACAAAGCACAGAGAACCACACAAAAAACCATGACAGATACTTGTATCCTTTTTTATGCATTCAGAAACACAAGGGAGGGAACTAGGGGTTGTCCTGAAAGGCTCTTAGAAATACCGTCACCGGTAAGTCTAACTAAGTCTTTCTCAAATCGCCTTTCAGGACAACCCTGGAGAGGATAACCGAGAAGCTTACCTAGGGTGGGACTACTGCCTGCAGTACCTTCCTGCCAAAGGCCTGATCTGCAGCTGACAGCAAGTCCAGTCTGTAGTGGCGAAGGAAGGTCGAGTAGCTTGACCACGTGGCCGCCTTACAGATCTGATCAGGCGTAGCACCGGCCCTTTCAGCCCAAGAAACTGCTGTTGCCCTTGTGGAGTGGGCAGCAATCCCCGCTGGGGGCACTTCCCCTTTGGCCTTGTAGGCCTCTGCAATAGCCCCCCTAAGCCACCTGCCCAAGGTGCTCTTTGAAGCTTTTTCCCCCTTGCGGGGTCCTGAGAAGATCACAAAAAGGGCATTAGACTTCCTGAACTCCCTAGTGACCAAAAGGAACTGCAGAAGACATCTCCTTACATCTAGCGTGTGAAACGCCTCCTCACCTGCGTTGGCAGGAGCTGTAGAGAAGGTAGGCAAAACAATTTGCTGGGAGCGATGAAACTTCGAGGAGACCTTGGGCAGGAACGCTGGGTCTGTTTGAAGAACCACTCTGTCTGGGAAGATTCTAAGGAAAGGTTCCGTAACTGCTAGAGCTTGTAGCTCACTAATACGTCTTGCTGACGTAATAGCCACCAAAAAAATAGTTTTCAAGACTAAATCTTTTAAACAAGACCCCTGTAGGGGTTCAAAAGGTGCCTCCATAAGCCCCTGGAGGACAATGGATAAATCCCAACTAGGAAAAAAGGTAGGAGCCACTGGCCTATTTCGAGCCAGAGCTCTAAAAAATCTGGAAATTAAAGTCTCCCTGGACAGGGTTTTTTCAAAATAAACAGATAAAGCTGCTACCTGTGTTTTCAGGGTGCTAGCTGCTAATCCTTTTTCCATCCCCTCTTGGAGAAATTCCAGAACGGACACTACACTTTTGACCTGGAATCCCTTAGAGGTACAGTACGAATTAAATTTTTTCCAAACTTTAAAGTATATTGCCCTAGTCACCTCCTTTCTACTGGACAGGAGAGTCCTGACTACTCTATCGGACAGGCCTCTAGCTTTTAGGAGGTCTTTTTCAGAAGCCAGGCCGTTAGCTGAAGTCTGCCTACTTCTGGGTGAACCACCGTTCCCTGCAACAGCAGGTCCTCCCTGACTGGCAGCCTCCACGGAGGCTCCACTGCTAAGCCTAGGAGAGCCGAAAACCAGGGCCTTTTGGGCCAGTAGGGTGTGATCAGGATCATACCGATCCCCTCTTCCCTGAACTTCCTCAGTACCAACGGAATTAAAGGGAAGGGGGGAAAGGCATAGCACAGGTGGTAGTGCCATGGGTGAGCCAGGGCATCCAGACCCACGGCTCCGTCCTCCCTGTGCAGGGAAAAGAACCTGCGGACCTTGCAGTTCTGCCGATTGGCAAAAAGGTCTATTTGAGGAGACCCCCACGCTTTGGTGATCATAAGAAAGACGTCTTGATTCAGAGCCCATTCTGCCTCCAACAGCCTTTTCCTGCTGAGCATGTCCGCGAAAAGGTTTAAGGAACCCTTCAGGTGGACTGCCGAGAGGGAGGCTACCCATGGTTCCGCCCAACTGAAAAGTTGCTCGGCTAGGACCATAAGGGCACTGCTCCTGGTTCCTCCCTGTCGCTGTACATAAGCCACTGCGGTCGTATTGTCCGAGAGGATCTGGACATGACGACCCCTCACTTCCTCTCGAAAAACTCGAAGGGCTAAGAGAATGGCCCTGAGCTCCCGCCAGTTTGACGATCTTCGCGACTCTGTTTTGGTCCAGGTCCCTTGTGTCGTCAAACCGTCCAGATGAGCCCCCCAACCCCAAGCACTCGCGTCTGTTGTGAGGCGCTTGTCCAACGGGAAGACCCACGGAAGACCTCTGGAAAGGTTGGTCGGACACCTCCACCACCATAGAGCCCTTTTTACTCTTACCGTGAGCCTGATTTGTTTCTCTAGAGAAACCTGATGCGACCAGGACTTCAGGATATTTGCCTGAAGAGGCCTGGCGTGAAACCGAGCCCAAGGTACTGCCGGTATTGCGGCTGTGAGAAGCCCCAGAACCTTCATGGCAGAACGAACTGAGATTGCACAGTTCGTTTGGACCTGCTTCACTGCCGCCTGGACCTTTTCCCGCTTTGCCTGCGGGAGAAAAACTCTCTGGAGGACTGAGTTGATTACATAACCCAGGAAAGTTATTTCCTGACTTGGTACCAGGCTTGACTTCTCTAAGTTGAGGAGCCATCCCAGGCTTCTGAGGTGGATTTGAGCAACCTGCAAATTCACAGCTACCTGCTCCTTGGAGTCTGCAAAAAATAGAAGGTCGTCTAGATAGGGTACTACGGGAATACCCTTCAGCCTCAGGGGCTCCAGAGCTTCCGCCAAAATCTTCGTGAAGATCCTGGGGGAGGACGAGAGTCCGAAGGGCAGAGCCCTGAATTGCAGGTGCCAAACGGACTCCCCCAGATTGACTGCCAGCCGCAGAAATTGCTGGGAGGTCTGGGCAATTGGAATGTGTAGGTAAGCATCCCTTAGATCTAGGGATGCCAGGAAACAATTCGGCATTAACAATTTCGTTATCGAGTGGATGGTGTCCATACGAAAATGTTTGTACCGGATCGATCGGTTTAGGATCTTTAGATTTAAGATCAACCGAAATTTTCCTGAGGGTTTTCTGACTAGGAAAATGTGGGAGTAAAACCCCTGCCCTTGTTGATGTTTTGGGACCTCGACAACCACCTCTTGCTGTATCAGATCCTGCAGCAGGTTCGTCATGGCAGAGGCCTTGTCTTGATCCCTTGGGAGGGTCGTGACATAGAACCTGTTCGGAGGAGGTTCTAGAAACTCTAGGTTGTAGCCCTGGGCGACAACACTCCTCACGAATGGGCTCGGAGTCATCCTGTTCCATTGCGGAAGGAAAGCTGACAGCCTTCCTCCTACTGGAACCAGACCGTCATTTGCTCTTGGGTGTATGGTCGGAGGGAGCTCTAAACAGGACTCCTCCCCTACCTCTACCCCTCTGGGGAGCCCAACGGCTTCTGTTATCTTCCCTACTTTTTTGGGACTGCTGAACAGCACGAAAATTTTTCTTCGGTGCCTGTTTCTTCTTAGTAGGGAAGGCCTTCTTTTTATCAGCAGTTCTGTCCAAGATGGTTTCCAGATCTGGCCCAAAAAGTAGGTCCCCAGAAAAGGGAAGGCCACATAGCCTAATCTTTGAGGCCGTATCACCCGACCAAGTCTTTAGCCAGACAGCACGACGGGCTGAATTAACTAAAGCAGAAGACCTAGCTGCCAACTTGATAGACTCGGCAGAGGCCCGGAAAAACCCTGGTTTTGGTGTCATCCAGGCCCTGATACATTCTGTCATGGACTGACAGTTGGACCTTTTCTTCCTGAATGTCTAAGGTAGTATATATACCTTTAAGTAGGTCATCTACTTCTTCTAGGGAAAGTTTGTACCTAGACCTACGGTCCTCATCCTCCTCTTCCCCCTCATCCTCTGAATCCCTGAGGGAAGGAAGAGTGCTTGTCCCCTCGTCCTCGGAATCCAGGATCTCCAGCTGTCTGGAGGTGGATTGTCTAGGACTTAGAGGTGGCTGCTGGCTAGTGCTCTGACCTGCTGGGTTCTGAGCCAACATGGTTTTTACAGAACTCAGGGAACTAGCAATCTCCTTAACGGAGGAGAAGAGGTCCCTGTACTGCTGAGAGGACTCTTCCTCCACCAGCTCCCTAATGCAAGCTTTGCAAAGGGCTTTTTGCCAAGATTCCCGCAATGGTACTTTGCACGAAGAGCATTTCTTCTGGCCTGGAGGGTTAGATCGTTTAGTTTTCCCCAAGACAGTCTCCTAAAAGAAACCAAAAAAAGGAATGTCTTACTGCTACTGCAGAGGGCCCACTAAAACAAACAGTGCTCACACCGACCACCAACAGGGAGAAGGACAACACCCCACTGTGACAAACAAAGGGGAAAAGACACAGCCACCATAAACCCACAGGTCTGAGTGACAGTAACCTCAGAAACCTGAAGGGGCAGGCTCCCCTGAGGGAGGGAAATACAGTTCACAAGGAAAAAACATAAGCCCATAAGGGTAAGAATCAAGAGCACCGTTGTGCCCCTCTTACCTGGGCCTGACCGGTGCTCGTGGTGCCTGCCTCCACCGACGCTGACGATCTCTCTTCCATCATGCAGAGAGCGCAGCGGGGACTGAATCTGACACAGCTGATTTAAAACTCCCGGGCGTTGCGTCATTACGCTGGCCGGAAGCTTGCACACGGTCTATGGACCCGCCCCCTAGCCCCTGCGTTGTCAGGCGACCGGAACCACTCGTCGCCCCGCCCAAACAGGAAGCCGCGTCACTGGCCGCCGCGTCATCCGCCCTCCAGAGGGGACCCGGAAGCCAACTCAGCGCTAGCGCGCGAGATTCAAACTCGGGCTCCCGGGTCCAAGACGCCTCGACCTCCTGCTCGGCCATGCTCCCCTAAGCTGGACAAGGCTGGGGACTCCGGAACACCCTCCGAACGTACCAGGAAGGTGCTGGGATGGTCGTTTTGCCGCGAATCGCACCTCACCGAGGTAAGGCCTTTCAGCTCCCCCTGGAGAGATCGCAGCCCTGCTGGTTCCCACAAGTGCTTCCACATGGCGGAGGAAACACAAATAACTGAGGCCATGGTGGAAGAGGAGGGGTTTTAAAGGTCAAGCATGTGTTTCCTGAAAAGTGGGCGGAGCTGCGCTCTCTCCAGGGTTGTCCTGAAAGGCGATTTGAGAAAAAAATGATGCACTCCTTCTCCCAGCCACAGCAGGAACCTGCATTTAACTACCCAAAATGTGCCCCAACCAAGACCTCCCCATAACTACCCAAGATACACGCACTACCCTAAGCAGCAACAACATCCTTACCCCTATAATCCACCATCATATCCCTCAAGTTATGACAAGCCAATCTCCAGATATGAAGTGCCACACAGTAACCTTCCCTATCCCATCCCATCCCCACTTCCTTCAATTAGGGCCCCCCCCGAACTCAGGGTATGCATGTGCAAAGTCAACATGGGGAGGCTAGGCCTGCTCCCCACACTGCCAGTGATGACCCAGCTTACGCAACTCAATACTCCTATGAGGCCCCTTTCCCCAAAACATATCAGAATCTGTGATGAGGTCTGTTCATGGTTAAGGACCAACATGACACATTTTGATAAAACAACAGGGAAGAGGCCTACTTGACAGGCAAGTTTTTTGTTTTTAAGTTATTTCAGAGTTAATTTATGTTTTATACATGGGTAAAGTTTATATTTTTATCATATTTTATGATACGTGAATAAATAATTATTCCAACATTTTTTGTGCCGTCATATTTTAAAAAATACCCAGGTAAAAAAAACATAAAAAAAAAAAAAAAAACATGGTCAATAAAACGCATGACAAATGACATGAGTGCTGAAAATAACCTTAATGTGATCAATAATCTTTCAGCAGGCTGGATACTTTTTCTGAAGCTCGTGTTCTGAGCGAGGGGAGATTAAGCCCAGCAATTCGTCAAAACTGAGTAAAAAAAAAATTTAATTCATAAATACATGTGGGAAAAACATTTGGTCATACTGTATAAAAAAGAGTAAGGTAAGTGGTTAAGGTCATTATTTATGGTAACAAGGCATGCATCCTTAGTTACAATATAATTATGGCTAAATAAGTGGCAGGAAAAAAATAATGCATATGGGTCCTCATTTCCACAAAGAAGAAGCCACTGGCCTTTTAATTTAACAGTAACAATTGTCTGAGCCAAAAATGCTATACAAAGCTGCGTGGCAACACCACCACCCACAAAGCACCTTGTCACCTTGGGGACAAGATGTTTGGGGGGTAAAATATCCCAATACACATGTTAAGGGCATATGACCTGGTTTGCACCAGGAGGGGGTGCTAGCTGACGCTCTTTTTGTGCCCTTTTAGGCTGCATGCTCAAATAATGTTCAGTTTGTATTTTGGGGGGGGGGGGGGGGGGCAACGCTTATTAGATCCCTAAAAAGAGTGTATTGGCGGGGTTTTGATTATGATGGGTATCATAATGTTTAGAAACAGAATGATATTTGAAACCATTTTTTTATATTGGTAATGTGCTCCCCCAAGCAAACCTGCATGGACCGTTTCGTCCTGCCGATGTATTGAAGCCCACATGCTCCGTGGGAGGAGGACGTCATCTATAAGGACCGAAGCCCAAACCTGGTCTTTTGGGCCAGTACCTGTATTGATGACGTCCTCCTCCTATGGAATGGCACCAGCTCTCAGTTGGACAAATTATTTTCCTCCATTAATAACAACGATAGGGGGATTAGATTTGTCCATGAGACCAGCCAAGAAAGTATTCACTTTTTGGATATTGTAATATCTAAAAGTGTAGGTAATTTTAACCACTTTGCGACCGCCGGCTGTCAAATGACGGCCAGGCGGCGCAGCTCTCGTTCTGGGAGGGCGTCATATGACGTCCTCCCCTTCTGTGCACTGCAGGGAGCGCGCGCTCGCACGCTCTCGCCGTGTCACTGGGCACCCGATGCGCGTGCCCAGCGGCCGCGATGTCCGCTGGGCACCCGCGATTGCCCGGTAACACAGCGGGACCGTGGATCTGTGTGTGTAAACACACAGATCAACGGTCCTGTCAGAGGAGAGGAGCCGATGGTGTGTTCTCTGTACAGAGAAACACCGATCGGTCTCCTACCCTTGTGAGTCCCCTCCCCCCACAGTAAGAATCACTCTTAGGGAACATAATTAACCCCTCCCCGCCCCCTAGTGGTTAACCCCTTCACTGCCAGTGTCATTTATACATGAATCAATGCATTTAAATAGCATTGATTGCTGTATAAATGACAATGGTGCCAAAAATGTGTCAAAAATGTCAGATCTGTCCGCCATAATGTCGCAGTCACAATAAAAATCGCTGATCGCCGCCATTACTAGTAAAAAAAAAATATTAATAAAAATGCTATAAAACTATCCCCTATTTTGTAAACGCTATAACTTTTGCGCAAACTAATCAATGATCGCTAATTGCGATTTTTTTTTTACCAAAAATATGTAGAAGAATACGTATCGGCCGAAAACTGAGGAAAAAAAAAATGTTTTTTTATATATTTTTTGGGGATATTTAGTATAGCAAAAAGTAAAAAATATTGTTTTTTTTTTTAAATTTGTCGCTCTTCTTTTGTTTATTGCGCAAAAAAGAAAAACCGCAGAGGTGATCAAATACCACCAAAAGAAAGCTCTATTTGTGGGGAAAAAAATGATAACAATTTCATTTGGGTACAGTGTTGTATGACTGCGCAATTGTCATTCAAAGTGCGTCAGCGCTGAAAGCTGAAAAATGGCTTGGTCAGGAAGGGGGTGAAAATGCACTGTACTGAGGTGGTTAAGACAGTGTCTTTTTTTAAAAAGACTGACCGTAATGCCTTTATACCTTTTGGGGAGCTGTCATCATGAACAAGTAGGCAGGATAGACAGATCTATACCATTGAACGATGGCCTTGGGAAGGTCAATGAGAGACCGGTCCTACCCTTTATTACCACTTTCTCGACTCAACATTATTTGAGGTCATACAGAGTGGAATTTCTGGGGATACTTTGCTGCCTTAAGCACAGAGACCTGGGGCTCGGGAAAAAGCCACAGGCGCATGCAATCTCCTTAAAGCGGAGCTCCACCCACATCAAAAATACTAAAAAAGTCAGCAGCTACAAATACTGCAGCTGCTGACTTTTAATAAATGGACACTTACCTGTTCCAGCAGTGTCGGCAGAATGTGACGAACGACCGCTCGTCTCTCGGCTGCCCCGCCGCCATCCTCTGTCAGGGAATCAGGAAGTGAAGACGCAACGTCTTTACTGCCCGGTTCCCTACTGCGCATGCGCGAGTCGCGCTGCGCGTCTCTATTGGTCCCCGTTGTGTCCTGGGAACTGTGTTTCCCAAGACACAATGGGGCATCTGCGGATAGGGGCGGGGCAGCCCCGGATATCTCGTCAGGAAGTGGGTGCAGATACCTGTATTATACAGGTATCTGCACCCCCCTCCCCCCTGAAAGGTGCCAATTGTGGCACCGGAGGGGGGGGAGGAATCCGATAAGAGGAAGTTCCACTTTAGGGTGGAGCTCCGCTTTAACAAGAGATCTAGCAAGCTGGTAAGCCGCAGTATTTTTAATCGGTGGAGGACCTCTACTCTCATACCCTCTCACATCTTCTTGGGTGTCATAGTTTCATGTCACTGCAGGACATTGGGTTGAGGAATCTCCGTTTCCATTTGAATTGTCACTTTGAACTTTGTATTTTGTTGAACACTCTTGGACACTTTCATTCTTTATAGCCTTTTTTTTTTTCACCTATTTTTATGAACTTTTGTGTTTCAGCATTGATTTAATATCCGGTTGTACAGAGAGTATATAACCTTTTTTCGTTTCTGATGCATTGTTATTATATTCAGATCTGATCACATCATTTATTCAGCGCAGCTTATTTTATTCTAACAATAGAAGATGCAAATGGATTATATGGTCTGAATAGGACCAGATAGGAATATAGATAGATAGAGAAACCCCTCCTATCATAAGTAGAGGGGAGAGGGGTGAGGAGTAGGAGAAGAAAATCTGTAAGTAAACACGGTTTAATTGTCTCTTTTGTATCCTGAAATATATGTCTGATATTTATTCTAAGCTGTTAGGATAGATGATCGGAAAAGTTATCTATGTAAATTTGACCCGAGCGATCTCCTCTTTGGCATCAGGTTTTTTGCCTCCCAGTGCTCTCCCTTCCTAGAATATTCTGGGAGGGGACCGCAGGCTCAACAAGAGCCCTATTAGTTGATTGCTGCGTATCTTTCTTTTTACTTTTCTTTCTGTGGCTTTTTCCCTCCCCCCACTCGCCTGCTCCCGCCCTGCTGGTGCACAAGAAATAGATCCCAGGTTCCAGTATGACTAACGTATGCTGTTTATCTTTAAATGTTAATGGATTGCACATACCGGAGAAGCGTACAATGGTTTTACGTGAACTCTGGCGTATGCATACAAGTGGTATTCATACAAGAAACCCATCCCAACTTTGAAAAGGAATATCGTTGTTATGGCAGCAGCTAGCTGCCAAAACCCCGATATCCTCTTCTACGGCGGGCTGTCCGGTGTCCGATAATAGTGGTCTCTGCGGCGGATTCGCTGTTTACCGGAGCCGTCGGTAGCGCCGGAGGCGATCGGATCCCTTTGTGTCAAGTATGGAGACGAGTGAGGGGAAGATGGCCCCCACCCATACCATTGCAGGGCCGAAGCAACGTCAAAACGTCACTTCCACCCATAGCTATTAAAGGGGACATTTTTTTTTTTTACTGCATTTTAGTGTAAATATGAGATCTGAGGTCTTTTTGTTTACATTACTTATAATAAAAATAAAATTGACACCATTTTTTTTTTTTTTTAAAGAACAGTGTAAAAAATAAAAAGGTAAAATAAATAAGAAAAAAAAATGTTTTTTTAAACGCACCCCGTGCAGAAGCGAACGCATACGTGAGTAGCGCCCGCATATGAAACTGGTGTTTAACCACATTATGACCGCCACATGTACATATACGTCGGCAGAATGGCACGGACAGGCATATGGGTGTACAGGTACGTCCCTTTGAATTTGCCGCCGTGCCGGCGCGTGCCCGTCCCCAGCTCCGTGAGTTGGGTCGCGGGTCCCACGGACTCGATCGCCGCAGGGATACCCGCGATTGTTTCACAGAGAGGACGAACGGGGAGATGCTAAAGTAAACAAGCATCTCCCCGTTCTGCCTAGTGACAGTGTCACTGATCAGCTCTCCCTGTAATCGGGAAAGCTGATCAGTGTAATATAACACACAGCCCCTCCCCTCTACAGTTAAACACTCCCTAGCACACACTTAACCCTTCCCTAGCCCCCTAGTGGTTATCCCCTTCACTGCCAGTGTAATTTTTACATGTCAGTGCAATGTAATCGCAGCGATCGCTGTATAAATGACTGGTCCAAAAAATGTGTCAAAACTGTCCGACGTGTCCGCCATAATGTCGCAGTCACAATAAAAATCGCAGATCGCAGCGATTACTAGTAAAAATATGTATTAGAAAACTAATCGGCCTAAACTGAGGAAAAAATGTTTTTTTTATACATTTTTGGGGATATGTATTATCGCAAATAGTAAAAAAGAATGCGTTTTTCTTCAAAATTTTCGCTCTTTTTTTGTTTATAGCGCAAAAAATAACCGCAGGGGTGATCAAATACCACCAAAAGAAAGCTCTAATTGTGGGAAAAAAAGGACGTCAATTTTGTTTTTGGAGCCACGTCGCACGATCGCGCAATTGTCAGTTAAAGCGACGAAGTGCAGAATCGCAATCGTGGTCTGGTCTTAAGCCAGCAAAATGGTCCGGTCTGAAAGTGGTTAAACCACACATGTGAAGTATCGCCGCGGTCGGTAGAGAGAACAATAATTCTAGCTCTAGGCCTCCTCTTATAACTCAAAACATGCAACCTGTAGAATTTTTTAAATGTCACCTATGGAGATTTTTAAGGGTTAAGGTCTGTTGCCATTCCACGAGCAGGCGCAATTTTGAAGCCTGGCATGTTGGGTATCAATTTACTTGGCATAACATTATTATTATTTTATTATTATTATACACGATTTATATAGTGCCAACAGTTTACACAGCGCTTTACAATGTATACGGGGGACAATTGCAGTACAATAAAAAAAGGTACAGGAGGGCCCTGCTCGTAGAGCTTACATTCTAAAGGGAGGGGGTGGTGGTACAAAGGTAATACTAACTTTACTGTTTTTTTTTTTTTTCCCAAAAAGTGCACTTGTAAGACCGCTGCGCAAATACGGTGTGACAGAAAGTAATGCATGGCCACCATTTTATTCTCTAGGGTGTTAGGAAAAAAAAATGTATAATGTTTGGGGGTTCCAAGTAACTTTCTAGCAAAAAAAAACAGTTTTTAACTTGTAAACAACAAATCTCAGAAAGAGGCGTGGTCCTTAAGTGGTTAAAGAAGGTGTTTCCCAATGCTAAACCATTCATCCAATTTCTAAACTACTGCATCTGTAAATTTCAAAAACTAGAATAAAGGAATAACAATAGGAAAAAAATAAAAAACGCACTTAAGTTTAACCAACCATTTTTTTTGTATAAGTCGCCTATAAAAGGGCATGCTGGGGTGTGTCCTATACCTACATTCTTTTGCTAATAGGTGTCCCTCGTTCACCATCTCAAAAAGTTGGGAGGTATACTTAACCACTTGCCGACCGCCGCATGTACAGATATGTCGTCAAAATGGCACGGCTGGGTAGTCGCGTGCTCCGTGAGAAGGATTGTGGGTCCCACGGACTCGATGTCCACGGGGATACCCACGATCATCTCACGGAGAGGAAGAACGGGGACGTGCTAATGTAAACAAGCATCTCCCCGTTCTGTCTAGTGACACTGTCACTGATCATAGCTCCCTGTGATCGGGAGCGCTGATCAGTGACGCATCACTCATAGCCACGCCCCGTAACAGTTAGAATCACTCCCTAGGACACACTTAACCCCTTCACTGCCAGTGTCATTTTTACAGTAATCAATGCAATTCTATAGCACTGATCACTGTAAAAATGACAATGGTCCCAAAGATGTGTCACAATTGTCCGATGTGTCCACCATGGTGCAGTCACAATGAAAATCGCAGATTGCCACCATTACTAGTAAAAAAAAAAATAAAATTAATAAAAATGCCATAAAACAAACCCCTATTTTGTAGACGCTATAACTTTTGCGCAAACCAAACACTTATTGTGATTTTATTTTACCAAAAATATGTAGAAGAATACGTATCGGCCTAAACTGAGGAAAAAAAAAATGTTGTTTATATATTTTTGGGGGATCTTATAACAAAAAGTAAATGTTTTTTTTTTCAAAATTGTCGCTCTATTTATTTTTGTTTATAGCGCAAAAAATAAAAACCGCAGGGTGATCAAATACCACCAAAAGAAAGCTCTAGTTGTGGAAAAAAAAAAAGACGTCAATTTGTTTGGGAGCCACGTCGCACAACTGCGTGAGGCCCCCTTCACACTGAGGCATTTTTCAGGCGCTACATCGATAAAAATAGCGGGTCCTTTCACTCCAGTGTGAAAGCCGGAGGGCTTTCACACTGGAGCGGTGCGCTAGCAGGACGGTAAAAAAAAAGTCCTACTAGCAGCATCTTTGGAGCGGTGTATTCACCGTTTCTAAACCGCTAATACCCATTGAAATCAACCCGCTAGCGGCTGAATAGCACCGCTAAAACGACGGTAAAGTAGCACTAAATATAGCACTGCTTTAATGCCAACGCCGCCCCCGTGTGAAAGGGGCCTAATTGTCAGTTAAAGCGGCGCAGTGCCAAATCGCAAAAAGTGCTCTGGTCAGCCAAATGGTCCGGGGCTGAAGTGGTTAATGCTGATCTATAGCCCCAATTATAGGAATAGGCTTTTTAATTTGCTGTACACTTTTTGTGCTCCATCACCCAGGTGTGTCCTGCTGTATTGATCAATGAAAGCTAAATGGGAGGACATATGGAGGACAATTGTTCTCCCATTTATACCAATAATGGGCATTGTATTGTGTAAAAATACATAATTTACACTCATGTAATTGCAACCAGCTGTTATGCAAAGACGTGTCATTTTTGGACATTTAAGTAGAAAAAAGAAAAGTAGAATGCTTCAATACATAGCAGTGCACATGTACAACACATACTTATACACACCATGATGTGTGCCTGCATGTGTGATGGGCCTTGTATGGGGTATTGTCCAATTGCCAGGCTGAATGCCATAAACCCAATCCCATTTTACCCACCAATAAACAGACCACACACTTCTTTTGGGTTAAATGGCCCTAGCAGCCTTTTATTATAACAAAATATAACAGAATATTTTCAAACATCAATAATAATAACCTGAACTGTAAAACTGTCTAGGATCATTGAAGGCACCTAATAAAAACATTCCTAACTGTATCTGGCATCACCTTGCCTTTTTCCCGGCCCCTAGCCGTGACTTACGCCAGCACAGGGACTATAGTTTGGCAAATTCACTAGCCGATACAGCCACCTATTACTTCCGCCCTCATTAGGGCAGGTCCACCCATCTCTGATATGGGCCCCACCCATCGTTCTCCAGAGAACTTTACCAACCCTGCCTTCAAAACCCTAGAATCACTGCTAGCTGCTAGGGCATGAAAACGACCCCAACCGAATAAAATGAACGAAAAACAATGTGCCTTAAAGCCTACCTACGAAAAAAAGGGGCGGGTGGGCGGGAGAATGTTGTTCCTGCTAATCCAGAATCTGACTGATTCCCTCAGTCATCCCACCCATCCTAGTATCATGTGGGACCACCCCACCACACCCTGCCACACCCCACTCTCCTCCAATGGAAATTCCAATCCAAAACCCCTCCTTAATTACCACCTCCCTGATACTGTACATCTTAAATTTAACCCTAAACTACCTGTAGCCTTACTGTACTAACCCCCACATGTCGGCCCTCCGCCTATAGCTGTGCTACTGCTACAGGCCTGTACTTGTATGGGGTATTGTCCAATTGCCAGGCTGAATGCCATAAACCCAATCCCATTTTACCCACCAATAAACAGACCACACACTTCTTTTGGGTTAAATGGCCCTAGCAGCCTTTTATTATAACAAAATATAACAGAATATTTTCAAACATCAATAATAATAACCTGAACTGTAAAACTGTCTAGGATCATTGAAGGCACCTAATAAAAACATTCCTAACTGTATCTGGCATCACCTTGCCTTTTTCCCGGCCCCTAGCCGTGACTTACGCCAGCACAGGGACTATAGTTTGGCAAATTCACTAGCCGATACAGCCACCTATTACTTCCGCCCTCATTAGGGCAGGTCCACCCATCTCTGATATGGGCCCCACCCATCGTTCTCCAGAGAACTTTACCAACCCTGCCTTCAAAACCCTAGAATCACTGCCACAAACGCCCGGCGTGAAACCTTACGCCTGGGCGAGCCGCCACACCTCCACCGCTCGCTGTATACCATCCTGCAAGCCTAAAAACCAGATGTCAATGCCAATGGCATTTAAATGAACACCGTCCCCTCTCAGGAACAGCCACGGTTCCTTCTCCAACTCCCTGTGCCGTATGGCCAAACCGCCATTGCGGACAAAAAATTTGGCCACCGCTTTATTCACCTTAATGCGGGCCCTGTTCACCCGCTCCACTGAGACTGCTAGCCTCCATGCGGTCCGTGCAACCATATCTGACCATATGACGATGGTGTCAGGGAACAGGGTTCGCAAGCGCAGTAAATCATATTTTATGTCCCTGCATAACTCCCTAGAAGCCCTGAGCCCCACGTCATTTCCCCCTACATGCAGCACCAGAATGTCTGGGGGCCTGTCCAATCTGGCGTAGTGGTGTACCTCGGGGAGAACCCTGGACCACAACATCCCGGGTATCCCAATCCACCTGATCCTGACCTGGCTCCTAGGGAAGCCTAACTGCCGCCCATCTGGCCTAACCCCAGCCCTCTTGGCGCCCCAGAACACATACGAGTGTCCCAGTATCCACACCAAACATTCAGGACCTGCAAAACAAACAGACATGACAACAAAGAAACGTAACTCCGTTAAAACCATGCAACAACACCAAAACACTAAACACCCACCAACAAAACGACATCGAACCAAACAACATGAAGACCCGGCCTACTACCGTACTCTCTTCCCCCCAATATGAAGGACCCTCCACTAGTACCTACAACAAATGGGGACGCACGTACAACTGGAACCGCCGTGATTTCCATCTCCCAATCTTACGCAGCAGCTCCTCCCCCAAACCCCAGCGAGCCGCTTCCGTGGCCGCCCCGATCCTGAACGAGTGAGAGGAGAAGTCCTTAGTGTCAAAACCCGCAGCCCTCAGGCCCTTCTTCAACACAGCCCCAAATTGGAACCGAGATAACGCAGCCCCATCCTGATGCCTCAAGAAAGGCCCCGGTCCCCAACCCCTCACCATGTACCATTCCCGCACAGCCCTCACCGGACACAGGGATGACCCAGGAACGATCCCCAAATTGACCCACTTACCCTTTCCTTCCGGGTCCGTCTTTGATTTCCTCACGAAAAGCGAAAGGACTTCACCCCGTAACACAACGTCCATCAAATCCAAGCCACCTCCCCCTCGCTTGGATGCGCATACCAATTCACTAACTCGGAACGCCCCAAAAAATGCCAATATAAAGGCCGTTCTGAACAGAGCTGCCTCATACCCTGAAGAACAAACCCCAACCAATACCTTTGCTAGGGCACCCAGCATACTGAATGAAATCGGGCGACGCACATCGGGAGCAGACTTGCCCCTCCGGTAGCCCCGTAAAACCCTCTTCACCAGCGCATGTTTAGTCACATCGCAGACCCCCGACATCTGAAACCAAAAGGCCAACCCAGCCATTTTTACACCCAATCTAGATGCCGAAACCTTGTTATCGGCATTCCTACCGATAAATTCCAGAACCAACACCAAACGTCCCTCGTCACCAGAAATACTGCCCGCCTCCGCCTCCAGTGCCCGCCATTCTTCCCATACCTTCTCATACGCAGACAACGTCGATTTGGAGACGGAATCCTTAAGCAGACCTGCTACCGAGCGAAGGCGATGTCCCACAAGTATTCCGGGCAAGGAATTCCGTGCTGCTCCGCTTCCGGTGCCAACAATCGGAATCTGTCCCACTGTAGGCGAGACAACGCATCAGCCACATTGTTATTCACGCCCGGCACATGCACTGCACAAACATAACAGTTCAGATAAAGACATTGTAACACCAGATGCCTAAGCAATCGCACTACCGGAGGCGAAGAGGCCGACACTCTGTTGATGGCCTGGACCACCCCCAAATTATCGCAATGAAAACGAATGCGTTTGTTCCTAAAATCCTGTTGCCAAATCTCCACTGCTAGCACTATCGGAAATAGCTCCAAAAGCACCAGGTTGCCTAGTAAATCCGCAGCACGCCACGATTCTGGCCATCTGCCCGCGCTCCATTGCCTCCCAAAAATAGCCCCGTAGCCTATTGCCCCTGCCGCATCCGTGGATAGGTCCAGATCACACGCTGACACCATCCCTTCCATCCATACCGACTTCCCGTTGAACCGTTCCAGGAACAGCAACCATACCCGTAGGTCGTCCTTGTGTTCCTTTGACAAACGCACATGATGATGCGGAGCCCGAGCTCCCGACGTGGCCGCCGCCAGCCGTCTGCAAAAAACTCTACCCATGGGCATAATGCGGCACGCAAAATTCAGCTTGCCCAGCAACGACTGTAGGGCCCGTAATTGAATTTTGTTAGATGCCAGAGCCTCCGTCACCGACAACCGCAGGTCTTCCACCTTGTCCAGGGGCAAACGACATTCCATCAGAACCGTGTCAATCACAATCCCCAAGAATTTAATCGTCGTGACCGGACCTTCCGTCTTGCCTTCAGCCAACGGCACGCCAAAAGACTTGAAAACATACTGCAACGTGGCCAAAAGAATATGGCACACCTTGCCCCCCGCAGGGCCCATAACCAGGAAATCATCAAGATAGTGGATTACCGAGTGCAACCCGGACACGTCCTTCACCACCCACTCCAAAAACGAGCTGAAAGCTTCAAAAAATGAACAGGAAACGGAACAGCCCATAGGCAGGCAAAGATCCACGTAATACTGACCCTCCCATCTGCAACCCAACAAACGGAAGCTGTCAGGATGCACCGGAAGAAGGCGGAATGCCGACTCAATATCGGTTTTCGCCAATAGCGTCCCCTTTCCGAATCTGCGAACCCACGCCACCGCCTTATCAAATGAAGCGTAAGATACAGCACAGTCCTCCCGATCAATGGCATCATTGACCGAAAAACCTTTTGGGTAGGAAAGATGATGTATCAACCTGAAGGAATTGGGCTCCTTCTTAGGCACCACCCCTAATGGAGAAACGACTAAATCGTCCAAAGGGGGCTCCACAAAAGGGCCCGCCATCCTACCCAAAGCCACTTCCTTTGCCAACTTGGTGGCCACCACCTCCGGATGCTGTCTTGTAGATAGCAGATTCGTAGGGACTGGGGGAACGCCAGACAAGGCGCTGGGGATAACAAAACCCTCCGAAAAACCCCGTAGCAGAATACCCGCCGCCGCCCGGTCCGGATACCTACTTAGGAAGGGAGCCAGTCTTTCCACCTTCACCGGAGTCCTCCCTCTTTCCAGCCTCACCGGACTTACCTTTGGTATTCTTGAAGCATTTTGTAAGCGGATGCGATCCCCCGCAGCCGGAGCACTCGTGGCGGAAACGACATGATCCTCCAAATTTGCAGCTCCCCTCATTGAACTGCCAGCAGAAACCCTTACGCTTTTCGGCCGATGACGAGGAGGTCCCTGCACCGCCACCAGCCCCCCCTGAAAAGGGGGTGTGTGAGGCCCGCGCCTGAGTCATCAATTTCATCCACAAGGATATGTCCTTATGGTCCCACCTAATCGAGGGCCTAACTGCTTTTCGTTGCCTGAATTGCTCGTCGTACCGCAACCAGGACAAGCCCCCATACACCCGCTGCGCTTCCCCAATGGCATCCGCGTAGCAAAACAGCGCGGAGCACTGTTCGGGAGCCTTTTCGCCGATCACACTGGCCAGAATATTGAACGCCTGAAGCCAATTGCCAAACGTCCTGGGAATAAGTCGATAACGCCGCTTCTCTTCCTCCTCCTTTTTACTTTCATCTGGCTTGACTTTGTCCAGATTGAATTTTTCCAGCGGCAAAAGGGAAAATATCTCGACATACTCACCCTTCCAAATCCGCTCCCGCACCTCCGGCTTCAGATGCGCACCCAGCGGACCTTCAAAGCAAACGTATACTTCGCATCTGGCAGCATCGCCTAAACGCACGCAGTCTGCATCCCCCGATGTCTTCTTGGTCCCATCAGCCGATGTCACCAATGCCTGCGGCGGAGTCGCCTCCGTCGTCTTCTCACTTCCCAGCTGCACCTCCGCCGACAGCGGAGGCGGTGCCGTGGCCGTTACTGTTCCGCCCACCAGAGTTGCAGGGGCCGCCGGAAAACCCAAGCTGACCACCGGTCCCGACGGAGCCACGGGAACTGGTGCAGCCGTCCAAGCCGCCGCAGGGGAGACCCCACCCCCGGGACCCATAGCTGTGTCACAACGCGCCAGGGCTTCGCCAAAACCCGCCAAAAAAGCCTGTAGAAAATTAGCCATGTTCCCGCCCCCCCCCCCCCGCAGCTGCCGTCACCGGTACAGCCTGCCGAGGGGCCTCGGTGCCTGAAATTCCCCCCATCGCCTGTTGGGGACCCCCAGCCCCTGAAAGACCAGGTGTCAACTTCGTGCTATCAGTTGCCCCGCCCACCTCCCTAAGTCTCCGCCCCCCATGCCCTGGCTGACCAACCCCTGTAACATTACCGACATTGGACAACACAGAGGACATCAGACTATCAACAGACAAGCTGTACTCACCAGGCTGCCCTGTCCCTGCAGCCGTAGGTCCGGATCCATCGCGCAGATCTCCCTCAGCGGTGCACTCCTCCTCCTCTGAAGACGATATCTCCCCTTCCGATCGCTGCAGTTCTTCCTGAAGGGGCCCGACAGGTACGCTGGCCTCCGGAGCCTGGCGCTGACGCTGGCTGATGACGTCACTCCCGGCCGCCGTGCTGCTCCTCCCACGCCGCGCTCCCTGCCTGGATCCACTGGCAGGAGCGGTAGACAGGTCCCGGCTAGCAGATGTTGCGCTGGCGCCCCCTCTGGTAGGACCTCCGCTTCTTCCTCCGACAGTCACGGCCGTCCTGGGCATCAGGCCGGCACTGTGTGATCTTCTCCTCCCACGACGGGCCTCACAGGCGGCTGGTGTAGACACCGCCGAGGCCGTATGGTCCCGCACAGCAGTCGAATGGGGGAGGAAACGAGCGGAAGGCCCGCTCCTGCCCCCTGGGGTACACCTCGGTCGGGGATTCCTCCCAGTCCCCTCGGCCTGAGCAGGCGTCCTCTTGGCCGCAGAGACTGAAGGGTCCATTACTGGGCTCCCAGCGCGGCGACTACCCCTCGGGGTCAATTGAGGGCTCAAGCGTTCCGGAGGCCGAGACCTCCTGGTACTACTGCGTTCAGGGGCAGGTGCAGCAATCACCTGCCCCGACCCCGGCAACCTACCCGCAAACTGTGCCCGCAGCCATTGCGGCCCATTTGCGACCGCAGCCTCCCTAATGGTTGCCAACATTGCCTCCAGGTCCTCCATAGCTGATGAGAATGTTGTTCCTGCTAATCCAGAATCTGACTGATTCCCTCAGTCATCCCACCCATCCTAGTATCATGTGGGACCACCCCACCACACCCTGCCACACCCCACTCTCCTCCAATGGAAATTCCAATCCAAAACCCCTCCTTAATTACCACCTCCCTGATACTGTACATCTTAAATTTAACCCTAAACTACCTGTAGCCTTACTGTACTAACCCCCACATGTCGGCCCTCCGCCTATAGCTGTGCTACTGCTACAGGCCTGTACTTTCTGGATCCTATTTGTAAATGTCTGGATTACATCGATCCCTACATCTTTATCCTCAATGCTCTAGAAGTTCTGTACTCATATCGCTTTTAGAGGCTGGAAAATCTTGACCTATGTAAACTAAAATAATTCATTTCCTATGACTGGCTCTTAGACGTTTTCCTCTATTACTAATAATCTCCTACAAACACTCAGCACTTTCTCACAGTGACATCAACTGCCCCTCCCTCTTCCCCAGGAAGTTAGACTAAACCCCGCCTCCCTATCAGGTGTGTCCAATCAGCACAGGACTTGCAGCTCGTTCACACCAACCAGCTGTGCTAATCACACACCTGCTGCTCTATGCTGGGAGACATGGGGCCAATGCACTGATTTCATACTGACAAGAGTGACATTTCAATACAATTATAATACGGTGGTTTATATTTGTAACCCACTGAACTAGCAAAAAGCATTGCATGCAGTTCATGTTTTCAATGCACACACCACAGCAATGCTATAGAGTGAACTGACACCTTAACCACTTCAGCCCAGGAAGGTTTTACCCCCTTCCTGACCAGGCCATTTTTTGCGATACGGCACTGCGTTACTTTAAGGCCCGGTTCACACTTGTGCCATGCGAGAACCCTGCGAATCCACTGTGGGTTACCACATCGCACCCGACACGCACGTCAGTTGGCACTGCCATTTGCGATCTGATGGGGAGTGTCATTATATGTTAACGCCACCCCCATTTCAGCTCTCATATCGCACTGCGAACTGACAGTTCGGACATGGATCGGATCGCATATGTGTGAACACACATGCAATCAGATTCTGGTCCGAACAGAAAAAAGGGTCCTGTGCGTGTTTGGAACAAATGCAGTGCGATATCAGCCATACTATCTGTATAGCTGATGTCGCACCGCACAGACATCACATGTAATGTGAACAGCAGTGCGCTGCGAATTACATGCGATGTCTGGCATCACACAAGTGTGAACCGGGCCTAACTGACAATTCTGCAGATGTGCGATGCTGTACCCAAATAAAACTTATGTCCTTATTTCCCCACAAATAGAGCTTTCTTTTGGTGGTATTTGGTCATCAATTTTGAGGAAAAAAAAAGATTTTTTACTTTCTGCTATAAAACATGTCCAATAAAAAAAATGTACAAAAAAAAAAAAAATAATCAAATTTCTTCATCAATTTAGGCCAATATGTATTTTGCTACATATTTTGGTTAAAAAAAAAAATCCCAATAAGGGTGTACCGTATTTATCGGCGTATAACACGCACTTTTTCCCCCCTTAAAATCGGGGGAAAAGTCGTGGGTGCGTGTTATACGCCGATACCCCCCCCAAAAAAAAAATGACAAAAATGGCAAGCGCCGTCGAAAAATAGCGAGCGCGGCCAAAAAAGACCGAATCACCCCCGGAAAAAGCCGAGCAGACTGTTCGGCTCTGCTCGTAGTCCAGCCTCCCTGCGCTCGCTCCGGAAACAGCAGGGAGGCGGGACCGCGAGCTTAGCCGTCCGAGTGGGCTCGGCTTTTTCCGGGGGCGCTTCGGTCTTTTTCGGCCGTGCTTTGGGTTTTTTCGGCGGCGCACGCGACAGAGCGTCTCGGCGGCGGGAAATTTAAACCCGGAAAAGACTGAAAATGACGCTGGCAAGCTACAATGGCACTGGGCAAGCTGCAATGACGCTGGGCAAGCTGCAAATGACGCTTAAATGTAAGTTGTTTTTTTTTCCCTAAACTTCCCTCCTAAAACTTTTTTTTCTTAAAGTGCCCTCCTAAACTTGGGGTGCGTGTTATACGCCGATAAATACGGTATATTTGGTTTGTGCAAAAGTTATCGTGTCTACAAACTATGGGATGTTTTTAAGTTCTTCTTTTGTTTTTTTTACTAGTAATGGTGGGGATCAGTGACTTTTAGCGGGACTGTGACATTGCAGCGGACAAATCGACACCTGACATTTTTGACACTTTTTTTGGGAACCAGTGACACTAATACAGTAATCAGTGCTAAAAATATGCACTGTTACTGTACTAATGACACTGGCAGGAAAGGGGTTAAGGCCGTTGTATTCCCCCATTGGTGATTTTTACCTACAGTTAAGCCTATAATAAGGCTTAGCCTTATGAGAAATTCTTTACAGGTAAGCCTTCAGGGTTTAGGAGATATTGACCCTGCATGCAGCCTCTGACGTCAGCGGCGCATGCGCTCTGCAAGTCCAGCATATCCTGCCGGAACTTGCCAGAACGGAGGGCTCCCCCGCGCATGTGAGGGAGTGACGTCATCACGGCTCCAGTCATTCACAGCCCCGGAGCCAGCAATCCCGGAAGAAACGCAGAGGGAACCTGTGAATGAGGCCTAAAACAATGAACTTCATCTTACTCTACCTAGCCAAAATGTTATTTCTAATCCACAATGATTCTGCCTGAATGTAAATAAAAAAGAAGACCATACTAGTCCAAGGAGTTCAGAGTTGTCTTCCTTCCTCACCACCATCGTGAAAGAATGGCACGGCTGGACAAATGGGCGTACCTGTACGTACCTTTGAACTTTCTGCCGTGTGGTCGCGTGCTCCATGAGTACGATTCGCGGCGTCACACGGACTCAATGTCCGCGGGGATACCGCGATCATCTCATGGAGAGGAAGAACGGGGAGATGCTAATGTAAACAAGCATCTCCCTGTTCTGCGTAATGATACTGTCACTGATCATAGCTCCCTGTGATCGGGAGGGGTAATCAGTGACGTGTCATTCGTAGCCACGCCCCCTAACAGAATCACTCCCTAGGACACACTTAACCCATCACTGCCAGTGTCATTTTTACAGTAATCAGTGCAATTTTGGTCCCAAAAATGTCAAAATTGTCCGATGTGTCCACCATGTCGCAGTCACGATAAAAATCGCAGATCACCGCCATTATTAGTAAAAAATAAATAAAAATTATTAATAAAAATTCCATAAAACGAACCCCTATTTTGTAAACGCTATAACTTTTGAGTAAACCAGACGCTTATTGCGATTTTTTTTTTACCAAAAATATGTAGAATACGTATCGGCCTAAACTGAGAAAAAAGTTTTTATATATTCTTTGGGGATATTTACTATAGCAAAAAAGATGCGTTGTTTTTTCAAAATTGTCGCTCTATTTTTGTTTATAGCGCAAAAAACCGCAGGGGCGATCAAATGCCACCAAAAGAAAGCTCTATTTGTGGGGGGAAAAAAAGACATCAATTTGTTTGAGAGCCACGTTGCAGGACTGCGTAAGGCCCCCTTCACACTGAGGCGTTTTTCAGGCGCTACAGCGCTAAAAATAGCGGGTCCGTTCACTCCAGTGTGAAAGCCGAGCGGTGCGCTAGCAGGACGGTAATAAAAAGTCCTGCTAGCAGCATCTTTGGATCGGTGTATTCACCGCTCCTACCCATTGAAATTAATGGGGCAGCGCGGCTATACCGCCTGCAAATCGGCGCTTTGCAGGTGGTTTTAACCCTTTTTCGGCTGCTAGCGGGGGTTAAAACCACCCCGCTAGCGGCTGAATAGCACCGCTAAAACGGTAAATATAGCACTGCTTTACCACCGATGCCGCCCCCGTGTGAAAGGGGCCTAATTGTCAGTTAAAGCGACGCAGTGCCAAATCGCAAAAAGTGCTCTGGTCTTTGGCCAGCCAAATGGTCCAGGGCTGAAGTGGTTAATGCTGATCTATAGCCCCAATTATAGGAATAGGCTTTTTAATTTGCTGTACACTTTTTGTGCTCCATCACCCAGGTGTGTCCTGCTGTATTGATCAATGTAAGCTAAATGGGAGGACATATGGAGGACAATTGTTCTCCCATTTATACCAATAATGGGCATTGTATTGTGTAAAGATACATAATTTACACTCATGTAATTGCAACCAGCTGTTATGCAAAGACGTGTCATTTTTGGATATTTAAGTAAAAAAAAAGAAAAGTAGAATGCTTCAATACATAGCAGTGCACATGCACAACACATACTTATACACACCATGATGTGTGCCTGCATGTGTGATGGGCCTTTCTGGATCCTATTTGTAAATGTCTAGATTACATCGATCCCTACATCTTTATCCTCAATGCTCTAGAAGTTCTGTACTCAGATCGCTTTTAGAGGCTGGAAAATCTTGACCTATGTAAACTAAAATAATTCATTTCCTATGACTGGTTCTTAGAAGTTTTCCTCTATTACTAATAATCTCCTACAAACACTCAGCACTTTCTCACAGTGACATCAACTGCCCCTCCCTCTTCCCCAGGAAGTTATAGACTAAACCCCGCCTCCCTATCAGGTGTGTCCAATCAGCACAGGATTTGCAGCTCGTTCACACCAACCAGCTGTGCTAATCACACACCTGCTGCTCTATGCTGGGAGACATGGGGCCAATGCACTGATTTCAAACTGACAAGAGTGACATTTCAATACAATTATAATACGGTGCTTTATATTTGTAACCCGCTGAACTAGCAAAAAGCATTGCATGCAGTTCATGTTTTCAATGCACACACCACAGCAATGCTATAGAGTGTACTCATACCTTAACCACTTCAGCCCAGGAAGGTTTTACCCCCTTCCTGACCAGGCCATTTTTTGCGATACGGCACTGCGTTACTTTAAGGCCCGGTTCACACTTGTGCCATGCGAGAACCCTGCGAATCCACTGCGGGTTACCACATCGCACCCGACGCGCACGGCAGTTGGCACTGCCATTTGCAAACTGCTGGGGAGTGTCATTATATGTTAACAACACCCCCATTTCAGCTCGCATATCGCACTGCGAACTGACAGCTCGGACATGGATCTGATCGCATATGTGTGAACACACATGCGATCCGATTCTGGTCCGAACAGAAAAAAGGGTCCTGTGCGTGTTTGGAACAAATGCCGTGCGATATCAGCCATACTATCTGTATGGCTGATATCGCACCGCACAGACATCGCATGTAATGTGAACAGCCAGTGCCAATCCTGACCTCCCTGGGGCCCTAAGCAAAATTCTGCTAAGGGGCCCTCTACTTGACCTGTGATGCCGTGAGCTATGTAAACCATTTGTCATTGCCACACAGTCACACCTGACACTTCAGTGCTCCCAAAACAATCCTCCCTCCTTTAAACAAAACAGTCAAAGAATAAGTACAACAATATAGAACAGAATGAGGTCCCCAGAGAGCCCCCCTTACATCAGGGTCCTCAGAGAGCCCCCCTTACATCAGGGTCCTCAGAGAGCCCCTTCTTACACCAAGGTCCCCAGAGAGCCCCCCTTACACAAGGGTCCCCAGACAGCCCCCCTTAAATCAGTGTCCTCAGAGAGTCTTCCCTTACATTAGGGTCCCCAGAGGGCGCCACTTACATCAGGGTCCCTAGAGAGCCTCCCCCTACATTAGGGTCCCCATAGAGCCTCCCTTTACATCAGGGTCCCCAGAGAGCCCCCCCCTTACATCAGGGTCCCCAGAGAGCCTCCCCCTACATTAGGGTCCCCAGAGAGCCCCCCCTTACATCAGGGTCCCTAGAGAGCCTCCCCCTACATCAGGATCCCCAGAGAGCCTCCCCCTACATCAGGGTCCCCAGAAAGCCCCTCCTTACATCAGGGTCCCCAGAGAGCCCCCCTTACATCAGTGTCCTCAGAGAGCCCCCCTTACATCAGTGTCCTCAGAGAGCCTCCCTACTTACATCAGGGTCCCCAGAGGGTATCCCCCTAGATCAGGGTCCCCAGAGAGCCCCCCCTTACACCAGGGTCCCCAGAGAGCCCCCCCTTACACCAGGGTCCCCAGAGAGCCCCCCCTTACACCAGGGTCCCCAGAGAGCCCCCCCTTACACCAGGGTCCCCAGAGAGCCCCCCCTTACACCATGGACCCAAGAGAGCCTCCCCTTACACCATGGACCCAAGAGAGCCTTCCCTCTTACATTAGTGTCCCCAGAGAGCCCCTCCTTACACAGGGTCCCCAGAGAGCCCCCCCTCTGACATTAGTGTCCCCAGGGGCCCCCTCTTACATCAGTGTCCCCAGAGGGCCCCGTCTTTACATCAGTGTCCCCAGAGGGCCCCTTCCTTACATTAGTGTCCCCAGAAACCCCCCCCCTCTTACATTTGGGCCCCCAAACAGCTGACTCCCCCCCTTGCAGAGGTTCCCCTGTACCTGGCTGGTGGAGGTGGGAGGCGGCGATCGGCAGCTATATGGTGTTCACAGGCAGGGGGATCTCGCTGGGGCTAGTAGTTCTATCTCCGAATGTATACAGCGGAGAGGGGAGGGGCCTCTGACCCGGGCATCAGCAACAGTGTTCAAGCTGAGTGAAAGTGAAACTGATACCTGCCTGGGTCAGAGGCCCCTCCCTTCTCTTCTCCACTGTATACACTGAGAGTACTACAAACCCCAGGGAGATCCCGCCGCCCACTCAGGCACCATAGAGCTGCCGATCGCCACCTTCCACCTCCTCCCACCTCTCCTCACTGCACTCTAAGCGGCCAGCCAGAGGTGCAGGGGGGGATGCTGGGTCTTGGGGGGCCACCCCACAGCGGCGGGGCCCTAAGCAGCTTGCATAGTGTTCCTATAGGGCCGATCGGCTCTGTGAACAGCAGTGCACTGCGAATTACATGCGATGTCTGGCATCACACAAGTGTGAACCGGGCCTAACTGACAATTGCGCAGACGTGCGATGCTGTACCCAAATACAATTTATGTCCTTATTTCCCCACAAATAGAGCTTTCTTTTGGTGGTATTTGGTCATCAATTTTGAGAGAACATTTTTTATTTTTTTACTTTCTGCTATAAAACATGTCCAATAAAAAAAATGTACAAAAAAAAAATATTCCATTTCTTCATCAATTTAGGCCAATATGTATTTTGCTACATATTTTTGGTTAAAAAAAAAATCCCAATAAGCGTATATTGATTGGTTTGTGCAAAAGTTATCGTGTCTACAAACTATGGGATATTTTTATGTTTTTCTTTTGTTTTTTTTTACTAGTAATGGTGGGGATCAGTAACTTTTAGCGGGACTGTGACAGTGCGGCGGACAAATCGACACCTGACATTTTTGACACTTTTTTGGGAACCAGTGACACTAAAGCTGGCCATACACCATACAATTTTCTTATTCAATTTCCTTTAGATTTACCTTCAACTGTGTAGTACAAGGGTCTGCCTGATTGCATACAAATTTAAAGTGTTTAGAATTGACCTCATATTATATGGTTTTGGTAAATCTAAAGGAAATCTATAGACAAAAGTTGTATAATGTATGGCCAGCCTAATACAGTGATCAGTGCTAAAAATATGCACTGTTAGGCTGGGTTCAGACTGCTGCGGTGCGGGAGATCGGATATGATTCGCACCGCACTGCAGTGCAAATCATATGCAATCTCTGTGCGATGCGATTTCAGCCATACAGATAGTATGGCTGAATTTGCATCGCATTTGGCCCAAACTCGCACAGGACCCTTTTTTTGGTCCGCAGCAGAATCGTACCGCATGGGTGTTCACACCATGCAATCCGATTCCTGTCTGAGTTTGCAGATCGCACTGCGATATGCGAGCTGATATGGGGGGTGTCATTAACATTTCACTGACACTCCCAGCAGCTCGCATAGGGCAGTGTGAACTGCCGGCGGGAGACATGCGATGCGGGAACCCGCAGTAGATTCGCAGCGTTCCCGCACCGCAGCAGTCTGAACCCAGCCTTACTGTACTAATGACACTGGCAGGAAAGGGGTTAAGGCCGTTGTATTCCCCCATTGGTGATTTTTACCTACAGTTAAGCCTATAATAAGGCTTACCTGTAAAGAATTTCTCATAAGGCTAAGCCTTCAGGGTTTAGGAGATATTGACCCTGCATGCAGCCTCTGACGTCAGTGGCACATGCGCTCGCTCTGCAAGTCCAGCATATCCTGCCGGAACTTGCCAGAACGAAGGGCTCCCCCGCGCATGTGAGAGAGTGACGTCATATTGATTGGTTTACGCAAAAGTTATAGCATTTACAAAATAGGGTTAGTTTTATGGCATTTTTATTAATCATTTTTATACGTTTTTTTACTAATAATGGCGGTGATCTGCAATTTTTATCGTGACTGCGACATGGTGGACACATCGGACAATTTTAAAACATTTTTGGGACCATTGTAATTTTAACAGCGATCAGTGCTATAAAATTGCACTGATTATGGTAAAAAATGACACTGTCAGTGAAGGGGTTAAGTGTGTCCTAGGGAGTGATTCTGTTAGGGGGCGTGGCTACGAATGACACGTCACTGATCACCCCTCCCGATCACAGGGAGCAGAGATCAGTGACAGTGTCATTACGCAGAACGGGGAGATGCTTGTTTACATTAGCATCTCCCCGTTCTTCCTCTCCGTGAGATGATCGCGGTATCCCCGCGGACATCGAGTCCCTGGGATCCGCGAATCGTACTCACGGAGCACGCGACCACACGGTGGAAAATTCAAAGGGACATACAGGTACGCCCATTTGTCCAGCCGTGCCATTCTTTCACGATGGTGGTGAGGAAGGAAGACAACTCTGAACTCCTTGGACTAGTATGGTCTTCTTTTTTATTTACATTCAGGCAGAATCATTGTGGATTAGAAATAACATTTTGGCTAGGTAGGGTAAGATGAAGTTCATTGTTTTAGGCCTCATTCACAGGTTCCCGCTACGTTTCTTCCGGGATTGCTGGCTCCGGGGCTGTGAGTGACCGGAGCCACGGTGACGTCACTCCCTCACATGCATGGGGGAGCCCTCCGTTCTGGCAAGTTCCGGCAGGATATGCTGGACTTGCAGAGCGCATGCGCCACTGACGTCAGAGGCTGCATGCAGGGTCAATATCCCCTAAACCCTGAAGGCTTAGCCTTATGAGAAATTCTTTACAGGTAAGCCTTATTATAGGCTTAACTGTAGGTAAAAATCACCAATGGGGGAATACAACCGCCTTAACCCCTTTCCTGACAGTGTCATTAGTACAGTAACAGTGCATAGTTTTAGCACTGATCACTGTATTAGTGTCACTGGTTCCCAAAAAAGTGTCATATGTCAGGTGTCGATTTGTCTGCCGCAATCCCGCTAAAAGTCACTGATCCCCACCATTACTAGTAAAAAAAACTAAAGAAAAACATAAAAATATCCCATAGTTTGTAGACACGATAACTTTTGCACAAACCAAATATACACGCTTATTGGGATTTTCTTTTTTAACCAAAAATATGTACCAAAATACATATTGGCCTAAATTGATGAAGAAATTTGATATTTTTTTTTTGTACATTTTTTTTATTGGACATGTTTTATAGCAGAAAGTAAAAAAATAATTTTTTTTCTCAAAATTTATGACCAAATACCACCAAAGGAAAGCTCTATTTGTGGGGAAAAAAGGACATACATTTTATTTGGGTACAGCATCACATGTCTGCGCAATTGTCAGTTAGGCCCGGTTCACACTTGTGTGATGCCAGACATCGCAGGTAATTCGCAGCGCACTGCTGTTCACATTACATGCAATGTCTGTGCGGTGCGATATCAGCTATACAGATAGTATGGCTGATATCGCACCGCATTCCTTCCAAACACGCACAGAAACCTTTTTTCTGTTCAGACCAGAATCGTTAACATATAATGACACTCCCCAGCAGTTTGCAAATGGCAGTGCCAACTGCCGTGCGTGTCGGGTGCGATGTGTTTACCCGCAGTGGATTCGCAGGGTTCTCGCATGGCACAAGTGTGAACCGGGCCTTAAAGTAACGCAGTGCTGTATCGCAAAAAAATGGCCTGGTCAGGAAGGGGGTAAAGCCTTCCTGGGCTGAAGTGGTTAAGGTGTCAGTTCACTCTATGGCATTGCTGTGGTGTGTGCATTGAAAACATGAACTGCATGCCATGCTTTTTGCTAGTTCAGTGGGTTGCAAATATAAAGCACCATATTGTAATTGTATTGAAATGTCACTCTTGTCAGTATGAAATCAGTGCATTGGCCCCATGTCTCCCAGCATAGAGCAGCAGGTGTGTGATTAGCACAGCTGGTTGGTGTGAACGAGCTGCAAGTCCTGTGCTGATTGGACACACCTGATAGGGAGGCGGGGTTTAGGCTATAACTTCCTGGGGAAGAGGGAGGGGCAGTTGATGTCACTGTGAGAAAGTGCTGAGTGTTTGTAGGAGATTATTAGTAATAGAGGAAAACTTCTAAGAACCAGTCATAGGAAATGAATTATTTTAGTTTACATAGGTCAAGATTTTCCAGCCTCTAAAAGCGATCTGAGTACAGAACTTCTAGAGCATTGAGGATAAAGATGTAGGGATCGATGTAATCTAGACATTTACAAATAGGATCCAGAAAGGCCCATCACACATGCAGGCACACATCATGGTGTGTATAAGTATGTGTTGTACATGTGCACTGCTATGTATTGAAGCATTCTACTTTTTTTTTTTTTTTTTTTTTTTTTTACTTTAATGTCCAAAAATGTCACATCTTTGCATAACAGCTGGTTGCAATTACATGAGTGTAAATTATGTATCTTTACACAATACAATGCCCATTATTGGTATAAATGGGAGAACAATTGTCCTCCATATGTCCTCCCATTTAGCTTTCATTGATCAATACAGCAGGACACACCTGGGTGATGGAGCACAAAAAGTGTACAGCAAGTTAAAAAGCCTATTCCTATAATTGGGGCTATAGATCAGCATTAACCACTTCAGCCCCGGACCATTTGGCTGGCCAAAGACCAGAGCACTATTTGCGATTTGGCACTGCGTCGCTTTAACTGACAATTAGGCCCCTTTCACACGGGGGCGGCATCGGCAGTAAAGCAGTGCTATACTTAGCACTGCTTTACTGTCGTTTTAGCAGCGCTATTCAGCCGCTAGCAGGGTGGTTTTAACCCCGCTAGCAGCCGAAAAAGGGTTAAAACCGCCTGCAAAGCGCCGCTTTGCTGATGGTATAGCCGCATGCCCCATTGATTTCAAATTCAAAGATGCTGCTAGCAGGACATTTTATTACTGTCCTGCTAGCGCACCGCTCGGCTTTAACACTGGAATGAACGAACCCTCTATTTTTAGCGCTGTAGCTCCTGAAAAACGCCTCAGTGTGAAGGGGGCCTTAGCACTGAGGCGCCTTTCCCCCACAAATAGAACTTTCTTTTGGTGGTATTTGATCACCTCTGCGGTTTTTATTTTTTGCGCTATAAACAAAAATAGAGCGACAATTTTGAAAAAAAAAACGCATTATTATTTACTTTTTGCTATAATAAATATCCCAAAAAATACATAAAAAAAACTATTTTTTTCCTCAGTTTAGGCCGATACGTATTCTACATATTTTTGTTAAAAAAAAAAAAATCGCAATAAGCGTTTATTGATTGGTTTACGCAAAAGTTATAGCATTTACAAAATAGGGTTAGTTTTATGGCATTTTTATTAATCATTTTTATACGTTTTTTACTAATAATGGCGGTGATCTGCAATTTTTATGGTGACTGCGACATGGTGGACACATCGGACAATTTTGAAACATTTTTGGGACCATTGTAATTTTAACAGCGATCAGTGCTATAAAATTGCACTGATTATGGTAAAAAATGACACTGTCAGTGAAGGGGTTAAGTGTGTCCTAGGGAGTGATTCTGTTAGGGGGCTTGGCTACGAGTGACACGTCGCTGATCACCCCTCCCGATCACAGGGAGCAGAGATCAGTGACAGTGTCATTACGCAGAACGGGGAGATGCTTGTTTACATTAGCATCTCCCCGTTCTTCCTCTTCGTGAGATGATCGCGGTGTTCCCTCGCGGACATCGAGTCCCTGGGATCCGCGAATCGTACTCACGGAGCACGCGACCACACGGCGGAAAATTCAAAGGGACATACAGGTACGCCCATTTGTCCAGCCGTGCCATTCTTTCACGATGGTGGTGAGGAAGGAAGACAACTCTGAACTCCTTGGACTAGTATGGTCTTCTTTTTTATTTACATTCAGGCACAATCATTGTGGATTAGAAATAACATTTTGGCTAGGTAGGGTAAGATGAAGTTCATTGTTTTAGGCCTCATTCACAGGTTCCCGATGCGTTTCTTTCGGGATTGCTGGCTCCGGGGCTGTGAATGACCGGAGCCGTGATGACGTCACTCCCTCACATGTGCGGGGGAGCCCTCCGTTCTGGCAAGTTCCGGCAGTATATGCTGGACTTGCAGAGCGCATGTGCCACTGACGTCAGAGGCTGCATGCAGGGTCAATATCCCCTAAACCCTGAAGGCTTAGCCTTATGAGAAATTCTTTACAGGTAAGCCTTATTATAGGCTTAACTGTAGGTAAAAATCACCAATGGGGGAATACAACCGCCTTAACCCCTTTCCTGCCAGTGTCATTAGTACAGTAACAGTGCATATTTTTAGCACTGATCACTGTATTAGTGTCACTGGTTCCCAAAAAAGTGTCAAAAATGTCAGGTGTCGATTTGTCCGCTGCAATGTCACAGTCCCGCTAAAAGTCACTGATCCCCACCATTACTAGTAAAAAAACTAAAGAAAAACATAAAAATATCCCATAGTTTGTAGACACGATAACTTTTGCACAAAACAAATATACACGCTTATTGGGATTTTTTTTTTAACCAAAAATATGTAGCAAAATACATATTGGCCTAAATTGATGAAGAAATTTTATATTTTTTTTTTTGTACATTTTTTTTATTGGACATGTTTTATAGAAGAAAGTAAAAAAAATTATTTTTTCTCAAAATTGATGACCAAATACCACCAAAAGAAAGCTCTATTTGTGGGGAAAAAAGGACATAAATTTTATTTGGGTACAGCGTCGCACGTCTGCGCAATTGTCAGTTAGGCCCGGTTAACACTTGTGTGATGCCAGACATCGCATGTAATTTGCAGCGCACTGCTGTTCACATTACATGCGATGTCTGTGCAGTGCGATATCAGTTATACAGATAGTATGGCTGATATCGCACGGCATTTGTTCCAAACACGCACAGGACCCTTTTTTCTGTTCGGACCAGAATCTGATTGCATGTGTGTTGCGATACGATCCATGTCCGAACTGTCAGTTCGCAGTGCGATATGCGAGCTGAAATGGGGGTGTCGTTAACATATAATGACACTCCCCAGCAGTTTGCAAACTGTGGTGCCAACTGCCGTGCGTGTCGGGTGCGATGTGGTAACCCGCAGTGGATTCGCAGGGTTCTCGCATCGCACAAGTGTGAACCGGGCCTTAAAGTAACGCAGTGCCGTATCGCAAAAAATGGCCTGGTCAGGAAGGGGGTCAAACCTTCCTGGGCTGAAGTGGTTAAGGTGTCAGTTCACGCTGTGGTGTGTGCATTGAAAACATGAACTGCATGCAATGCTTTTTTCTAGCTCGGTGGGTTGCAAATATAAACCGCAGTATTGTAATTGTATTGAAATGTCACTCTTGTCAGTTTGAAATCAGTGCATTGGCCCCATGTCTCCCAGCATAGAGCAGCAGGTGTGTGATTAGCACAGCTGGTTGGTGTGAACGAGCTGCAAGTCCTGTGCTGATTGGACACACCTGATAGGGAGGCGGGGTTTAGGCTATAACTTCCTGGGGAAGAGGGAGGGGCAGTTGATGTCACTGTGAGAAAGTGCTGAGTGTTTGTAGGAGATTATTAGTAATAGAGGAAAACTTCTAAGAACCAGTCATAGGAAATTAATTATTTTAGTTTACATAGGTCAAGATTTTCCAGCCTCTAAAAGCGATCTGAGTACAGAACTTCTAGAGCATTGAGGATAAAGATGTAGGGAATGATGTAATCTAGACATTTACAAATAGGATCCAGAAAGGCCCATCACACATGCAGGCACACATCATGGTGTGTATAAGTATGTGTTGTACATGTGCACTGCTATGTATTGAAGCATTCTACTTTTTTTTTTTTTTACTTTAATGTCCAAAAATGACACGTCTTTGCATAACAGCTGGTTACAATTACGTGAGTGTAAATTATGTATCTTTACACAATACAATGCCCATTATTGGTATAAATGGGAGAACAATTGTCCTCCATATGTCCTCCCATTTAGCTTACATTGATCAATACAGCAGGACACACCTGGCGTGATGGAGCACAAAAAGTGTACAGCAAGTTAAAAAGCCTATTCCTATAATTGGGGCTATAGATCAGCATTAACCACTTCACCCCCGGACCATTTGGCTGGCCAAAGACCAGAGCACTTTTTGCGATTTGGCACTGCGTCGCTTTAAATGACAATTAGGCCCCTTTCACACGGGGGCGGCGTTGGCGGTAAAGCAGTGTTATATTTAGTGCTGCTTTACCGTCGTTTTAGCGGTGCTATTCAGCCACTAGCGTTTTGATTTCAATGGGTATTAGCGGTTTAGAATCGGTGAATACACTGCTCCAAAGATGCTGCTAGTAGGACTTTTTTTTTTACTGTCCTGCTAGCGCACCACTCCAGTGTGAAAGCCCTTTGGCTTTCACACTGGAGTGAAAGGACCCGCTGTAGCGCCTGAAAAACGCCTCAGTGTGAAGGGGGCCTTAAGCAGTCATGCGACGTGGCTCCTAAACAAATTGACGTGTTTTTTTTTTCCACAACTAGATCTTTCTTTTGGTGGTATTTGATCACCTCTGCGTTTTTTTTTTTTGCGCTATAAACAAAAATAGAGCGACTAGTTTGAAAAAAATACAAATTTTTTACTTTTTGTTATAATATCCCCCAAAAATATATAAAAAACATTTTATTTCCTCAGTTTAGGCCAATACGTATTCTTCTACATATTTTTGTTAAAATAAAATCACAATAAGTGTTTGGTTTGCGCAAAAGTTATAGCGTCTACAAAATAGGGGTTTGTTTTTATGGCATTTTTATTAATTTTTTTTTTTTTTTTTTTTACTAGTAATGGTGGCAATCTGCGATTTTTCATCGTGACTGCGCCATGGTGGACACATCGGACAATTGTGACACATCTTTGGGACCATTGTCATTTTTACAGCGATCAGTGCTATAGAATTGCATTGATTACGGTGACACTGGCAGTGAAGGGGTTAACCACTAGCTGGCTAGGAAGGGGTTAAGTGTGTCCTAGGGAGTGATTCTAACTGTTAGGGGGCGTGGCTACGAGTGATGCATCACAGGGAGCTATGATCAGTGACACTGTCACTAGGCAGAACGGGGAGATGCTTGTTTACTTTAGCATCTCCCCGTTCGTCCTCTCTGTGAGACAATCGCGGGTATCCCTGCGGTGATAGAGTCCGTGGGACCCGCGACCCAACTCCCGGAGCTTGCGACGGGCACGCACGCGAATGGCACGGCGGCAAATTCAAAGGGACGTACCTGTACGCCCATATGCCTGTCCGTGCCATTCTGCCGACGTATATGTACATTTGGCTGTCATAATGTGGTTAAACACCGGTTTCATATGCGGGTGGCTACTCACGTATGCGTTCGCTTCTGCACGGGGTGCGTTTAAAAAAACTTTTTTTTTTCTTATTTATTTTTACACTGTTCTTTAAAAAAAAAAAAATGGTGTCAATTTTATTTTTATTATAAGTAATGTAAACAAAAAGACCTCAGATCTCATATTTACACTAAAATGCAGTAAAAAAATATGTCCCCTTTAATAGCTATGGGTGGAAGTGACGTTTTGACGTTGCTTCGGCCCTGCAATGGAATGGAGACAGGTAGGGGCCATATTCCCCTCACTCGTCTCCATACTTGACACAAAAGGATCCAATCGCCTCCGGTGCTACCGACGGCTCTGGTAAGCAGCGAATCCGCCGCAGAGACCACTATTATCGGACACCGGACAGCCCGCCGTAGAAGAGGATATCAGGGTTTTGGCAGCTAGCTGCTGTTATAACAACAATATTCCTTTTCAAAGTTAGGACGGTTTAGAAGTCAGAATTCAAAGTTAGAATGGGTTTCTTGTATGAATACCACTTGTACGCATACGTTAGATAGAGTTCACGTAAAACCATTGTACGCTTCTCTGGTATGTTCAATCCATTAACATTTAAAGATAAACAGCATACGTTAGTCATACTGGAACCTGGGATCTATTTCTTGTGCACCAGCAGGGCGGGAGCAGGCGAGTGGGGGAAGGGAAAAAGCCACAGAAAGAAAAGTAAAAAGAAACATACGCAGCAATCAGCTAATAGGGCTCTTGTTGAGCCTGCGGTCCCCTCCCAGAATATTCTAGGAAGGGAGAGCACTGGGAGGCAAAAAACCTATGTAGGGGAGCTAGAAACATGACGCCAAAGAGGAGATCGCTCGGGTCAAATTTACATAGATAACTTTTCCGATCATCTATCCTAATAGCTTAGAATAAATAGACATTTATTTCAGGATACAAAAGAGAGCACTAAACAATTAAGCCGTGTTTACTTACAGATTTTCTTCTCCTACTCCTCTACCCCTCTCCCCTCTACTTATGATAGGAGGAAGGGGAGCCGGAAGAGAAAAAAAAAAAAAAAGAGGAGAAAGGGGGTTTCTCTATCTATCTATATTCCTATCTGGTCCTATTCAGACCATACAATCCATTTGCATCTTCTGTTGTTAGAATAAAATAAGCTGCGCTGAATAAATGATGTGATCAGATCTGAATATAATAACAATGCATCAGAAACGAAAAAAGGTTATAAACTCTCTGTACAACCGGATATTAAATCAATGCTGAAATACAAAAGTTCATAAAAATAGTTGGAAAAAAAAAAAGGCTATAAAGAATGAGAGTGTCCAAGAGTGTTCCACAAAATACAAAGTTCAAAGTGACAATTCAAATGGAAACGGAGATTCCTCAACCCAATGTCCTCCAGTGACATGAAACTACGACACCCAAGAAGATGTGAGAGGGTATGAGAGTAGAGGTCCTCCACTGATTAAAAATACTGCTGCTTACCAGCTTGCTAGATCTCTTGTTAAAGCGGAGCTCCACCCTAAAGTGGAACTTCCTCTTATCGGATTCCCCCCCCCTCCGGTGCCACAATTGGCACCTTTCAGGGGGGTGCAAATACCTGTATAATACAGGTATCTGCACCCACTTCCGGACGATATATCCGGGGCTGCCCCGTCCCTATCCGCAGATGCCCCATTGTGTCTTGGGAAACACAGTTCCCGGGACACAACGGGGACCAATAGAGACGCGCAGCGGGACTCGCGCATGTGCAGTAGGGAACCGGGCAGTGAAGACGTTGCGTCTTCACTTCCTGATTCCCTGACAGAGGATGGCGGCGGGGCAGCCGAGAGACGATCGGTCGCTCGTCACATTCTGCTGACACTGCTGGAACCTGGAACAGGTAAGTGTCCATTTATTAAAAGTCAGCAGCTGCTGACTTTTTAAATAATTTTTGGTGTGGGTGGAGCTCCGCTTTAAGGAGATTGCATGCGCCTGTGGCTTTTTCCCCGAGCCCCGGGTCTCTGTGCTTAAGGCAGCAAAATATCCCCAGAAATTCCACTCCGTATGACCTCAAATAATGTTGAGTCGAGAAAGTGGTAATAAAGGGTAGGACCGGTCTCTCATTGACCTTCCCAAGGCCATCGTTCAACAGTATAGATCTGTCTATCCTGCCTACTTCGATAGGTTATGATGTAGAATCCCTGGAGAATACTTTTTCCTCCAATCTTTTCTTTAAGATGTCAGCTTGGAATCTGTAATCATTACTATCCGCACAATTCCGTCTCATTCTTACGAACTGACTTTTTGGGACCGACTTTAGCCAGGAGTCATGATGACAGCTCCCCAAAGGTATAAAGGCATTACGGTCAGTCTTTTTAAAAAAAGACACTGTGTCTTAAAATTACCTACACTTTTAGATATTACAATATCCAAAAAGTGAATACTTTCTTGGCTGGCCTCATGGACAAATCGAATCCCCCTATCGTTGTTATTAATGGAGGAAAATAATTTGTCCAACTGAGAGCTGGTGCCATTCCATAGGAGGAGGACGTCATCAATACAGGTACTGGCCCAAAAGACCAGGTTTGGGCTTCGGTCCTTATAGATGACGTCCTCCTCCCACGGAGCATGTGGGCTTCAATACATCAGCAGGACGAAACGGTCCATGCAGGTTTGCTTGGGGGAGCACATTACCGATATAAAAAATGGTTTCAAATATCATTCTGTTTCTAAACATTATGATACCCATCATAATCGAAACCCAGCCAATACATTCTTTTTAGGGATCGATAAATTTAGCGCCCATTGGAGGGGGCTATTGAGGCTCGAGATGGCATGGATCCATAAAGTAATCTCCGGATCCCAGATGCCCCCGATGGACTGCAAGGTTCTGCAGTCCTCTTTCACAGCATGTATGGCTAAAGGCCCGTACACACGATCAGACTTTTTGACAACAAACATGCAAATTAGCTGTTTTGGACCAACATCCGACCGTGTGTACGCTCCATCAGTCCAACTTTTTCAGTTTTCTTCTGACTTTTGTTGGTTGTGCGAACGGACCAACTTTCTGCCAACAAAAGTCCCATGGAGCAAAGTCCGACCGTGTGTACACAAAACCATCGGACTTTTGTACAAACACGCATGCTCAGAACCAATGGAAAAGATCAGACAACAATATAGAAGTTGACCAAAGGTGGCGCTGAAGTATTCGAACGTCCTCTCTTGAAGTGTCATCGGTACGTTGAAACGTCACTACGTTCGTGTTTGTTGCCTAAAAAGTCCTGTCGTGTGTATGCAATACAAACTTGGGGCCAATGCCCTTTGTACAAAAATCCACGGGAAAGTTTGTACAAGGTCCGATCAAGTGTATGAGGCTTAAGAGCGGCTCTCGGACTCCAGCCTTCCCCCATTTATTTTAACACAGGTGGGCAGGATGGATCCAAAAAGCCCAGGAACAGCACCACACAAATTATTTCATTCCCCTCAGTCTGAGCTAGCCACTGTCTAAACTCAACAATTCTGTTGACAACTTGCCTACACCCCTGCCTCAATTTTCTATGGCAGCCGCCCTCTCTCCTTCCTTATCTTTTCCACTCACATCTTAAGAAGGTCCTGATTTGCTCCTTGAGCAAATCCCACCATCCAAAAAACTCAAACCAAAATCATTTTCTCTTCATCCATATTTGTAGACATCCAGATCCTCTAGCAACAGGATGTTTTATCTTGCACACCCCCTTACCCACCTTGACCCTGGAGTTCATGACAAAACTTACCCACAAGGGCCTGGTGATCCAAAAAAGGAAACTCTCTAGTTGCCCTCCACTCCTTCACACTTAAAGACTGGAAACTTAAAGTAGAACCATAGTCAAAAAACTTTTTTTTTCATTTTGGATAGAGCAACAGAGAGTTATAACTACTGACTGATTTAATTTTTTTTTGCCATCTGTGTACCATTCCTGAGATTTTTCTTCACTTTCTGTCCCATAACCAAACGGGAAGTGAGCGGAAATCCTTGGGGGCCCCCCAGGTCATCAGAACTAGTGTCCCTCTTGAAAGATTTCCCCTCTTTTCTGGGGACAAGAATTTGGGATTTTCTTTTACTTTGAGCCTGGATTCAGTCTAGTGCGGTGCGTATTGAAGGCCCTGCGTGACTGCGCAGTGAAACGTCGGCCGTTCTGCGGATTGTACGCGTTTTTAGGTGCGAATCAGCTGCGAATTCATTAGTAACCCTTCCTGTCTAATTTGAGTTGTTAATTTTGAGCTGACCAAGCTTGTTTGCTGATTGTCTGGCTGCTTATAAAACCTGGTAGGTCTGTGTACACTTCCTGGTTGTCCAGCAGTCTGTACCTGTGTTTTGTGTGTTTCTTTGCAAAATGTGTGCTGCTCTGCCAATGATAATGCCAACAGTTGTTGCTGCAACAGCAGCAATCTTGCTTGAAGAATAGAATAGGAGAAGGATGAGGAGAAGAAGAAGATACTGGGTTCATCCCATCATTGCAAATCGTGAAGAGAGAGGCCAGTTCATGATCTTGTATGGGCACCTCCGTGGGCATGAAGAAAAAAATTTCAATTTCACACGCATGTCAATAAGTAGGTGAGTAATGTTTCTGCCAAACCATACTTAATTTGTAGCCATTGATGTATAGTGTGTTTTATATTTGCAAGACACAAGTCCATCCAGTCTAACCTATGTGTGATTATGTCATTCTAAGATTATTGTAACTAATAAGCGTTGCCCCCCCCCCCAAAAATACAAACTGTACATTATTTCAGCATGCAGCCTAAAGGGCACAAAATGAGCGTCAGCTAGCACCCCCTCCTGGTGTAAACCAGGTCATATGCCCTTTTTTTTGTGTGGATATTTTACCCCCAAATACCTTGGCCCAAATTTGCTAGTGACAAGTTGCTTTGTGGGTGGTGGTGTTGCCACGCAGCTTTGTATAGCATTTTTGGCTCAGACAATTGTTACTGTTAAATTAAAAGGCCAGTGGCTTCTTCTTTGTGGAAATGAGGACCCATATGCATTTTTTTTTTCCTGCCACTTATTTAGCCATAATTATATTGGAACTAAGGATGCATGCCTTGTTACCATAAATAATGACCTTAACCACTTACCTTACTCTTTTTTATACAGTATGCCCAAATCTTTTTCCCACATGTAATTATGAATTTAATTTTTTTTTACTCAGTTTTGACAAATTGCTGGGCTTAATCTCCCCTCGCTCAGAACACGAGCTTCAGAAAAAGTATCCAGCCTGCTGAAAGATTATTGTTTACATTAAGGTTATTTTCAGCACTCATGTCATGCGTTTTATTGACCATGTTTTTTTTTATTTTTTATGTTTTTTTACCTGGGTACTTTTTAAAATATGACGGCACAAAAAATGTTGGAATAATTATTTATTCACATATCATAAAATATGATAAAAATATAAACTTTACCCATGTACAAAACATAAATTAACTCTGAAATAACTTAAAAACAAAAAACTTGCCTGTCAAGTAGGCCTCTTCCCTGTTGTTTTATCAAAATGTGTCATGTTGGTCCTTAACCATGAACAGACCTCATCACAGATTCTGATATGTTTTGGGGAAAGGGGCCTCATAGGAGTATTGAGTTGCGTAAGCTGGGTCATCACTGGCAGTGTGGGGAGCAGGCCTAGCCTCCCCATGTTGACTTTGCACATGCATACCCTGAGTTTGGGGGGGGGGGGGCCCTAATTGAAGGAAGTGGTGATGGGATGGGATAGGGAAGGTTACTGTGTGGCACTTCATATCTGGAGATTGGCTTGTCATAACTTGAGGGATATGATGGTGGATTATAGGGGTAAGGATGTTGTTGCTGCTTAGGGTAGTGCGTGTATCTTGGGTAGTTATGCTGTGGCTGGGAGAAGGAGTGCATCATTTTTTTCTATATTTTTTCGCATTTCATAGTAACGCTCTGGGGGTACTTTTTTAATTAGTGGTACAAAACTGAGCGCCAGGATTGTATCGGGACATAAAAATGCATCCACCTTTGCGGTCATGTTTTTTAACATGTACTGTTGGTAAAAAGATATATCTGTATGGAAGACTGCCCTCTATATCATCTACCCCCACCGCGCCACAGGTGTGAAGGCTATATGATTAAACCAGTGAAGGTATAAAAAATCAAGTGATAAATCAAACAGCAGCTACTTGAATGTATATAAAAATGTAAAATCTGCAATTCAACCTAAAAATAAACCATAAATAGGGTAAATCAGTAGCGCTAGTGTAAAAAGTGGTAAATATATATTATGCAAATAAATACATAATGTGCAAATATATAAACAGTGCTATATAAATATCAGAGTGCATAAATAGTGCTGTATAAATGACTCAACGTATAACTCAATAGCAGCAGTGTGTCTGTTTCACCCAGTGACAAGTGAAAAAGTTCATAAATGTAAAGTATAGTCCAGACTGTAAATGAATAAATAAGTAGGTGATTTTCCAAGTGTCTTCAAACAAAGTTTCAAACTTGAATCTTCTAGCTGACTTGAATCTGCCACCACACCACGTGTTTGTGATCACACTCCCTCTGAAAGGCACACTCACCAGCTCACAATGCCTCACACTCTCGTGTTTGGCAGCAGCGTGTTTTACCCACTTCAGGGGTTAATACAGGTCATCAGCTTGCTTAATCCGTTTAGCTCTCAATGCGGTTCCATATGCAAAACAATGAATAAACACTCCACATAGTGTGAAAAAGTATGACAAAATTTATTCACTGTTCACAAGCACTTCAATGGTCAAACTCACATTTCAAAAATTAAAAACAAGCCACCAATCCAAACACGGCAAACCAAACAACGTTGATATATAAATGTGCTACGGACCAAGAGTATCTCACCACCCTCCAAGTGTAAGTTTCTGGTGGTAGTATGGTTGTAAAACAAAGTGGCGTTATATAGAAGTACAATCTTTACTTGCTCTGTAGCCTCGTTCCCGACATGTTTCGTCGCATGGACTTATTCATGGGTATGGCTACACAGCCCATCTCAAACTAATTTATAGTGGTAAGTAAGCTAGTCACATGAGTGGTGAACAAGTCATGTGACATGCTGTGTGCAATCATGCGTGAGCTAATACACATGATTGTATACATTCCCATATACCGGCTTACGAGAAGGACAATTGGTGGTATTAATGACAATTGCACAGTCATACTTAAAGAGTATTACTGCCTGCTTAATGCTATGTTTGCATACATCTACTCATACATTGATAAGTCCCCGAATGAGTATCCTAATATATATATAATGGTGATCTCTATTTAGGATAGTAAGGGTGACTTTCCCAGTGTTTACCTGTAAACTCACTGGGTTGGTATTTTTTAGGGGTCCCGACCTTCCAGGGGCGCTGTTTGTGGGGAATCACTGTTGCATTGGAATATACCTGTGCTGATTCCAGGTATATCTGTGCGCCTGCGTCAGCTGAGTATGTGCCTGTCATGATAGGCGCGGGTCCCGTGTGCGCATGCGCAATGGCTATGTGCGTGCGCACGTCATACAGGACAGCGCGCACCACACAGTGTAAGATTCAAATAGGTTCTCATCCAATGGCTAGGGGCAACTCGCGCCTGCGCAGTTTAACTTCTACAGGGGCGCATCGGCGCGCATTAGGTGTCCCCACAGCTTCCATATAGGTACCGGAAGTGTGCCTTCATAGTCTATGCTGGTGATAGAACTTCTAAATCCTATCATCAACAATACTGAAGCTCAGATACCATCCCCCCATAGTGGCTTACTAAATGTGAGTGTTCACAAATATGTAATAACTAAAACCGATGTATTAAAAACGTTAAAACTGAGCACTTATTAAATGAGCTTAAAACAGCCTGTCATGAAGATCCTGCCAGAAATCTAAACCCGGGCCGTCCTGGCCCTCAGATTCCATTGCGCATGCGCGCCCGGGCACGGGCACGTGCACAACCGCGCACAGGGAGACGGGCGCGCGCCCTAGTTAGCACCAGCCGGCCTATTTAAGCCTGACTTGAGCAGACGGTCTTTGCTGTCTGCTCTACAGCGTTGTGGTGTAGTAAAAGAAACCTGATCCTGTGATACCTGTTCCTTTGACCCGGCTTGCCATAAAGACTATCCAGCTTTCTGCCTGTACCCGACCCCGGCTTCCAGTGACCATCCTCCTGCCTGATCCATTGTACCTTGCTCTAAGTTCAGATTCATTACCTGACTTCTTTGATGAACTCTGGTTCCTTGTTAAGCCTTTGTCCAGTCTGCAGTCTGGCCCTCTGTAACGATCCTGTTCACCTGTTGGTTCCAGTCAGGGGTCAAGTCCTGGGGAAAAAAGTGTGGGAACTCCCACCCAAGATCCACTCCACCACCAAAAAAAATAAAAAAAAAATATATAATACGCTCATATGCATATATATTTCACAGAAAATACAGTGACTGCGAATGCGACATACTACAGGAGATGATCAGACTGCAAATGCGACATACTACAGGAGATGATCAGGCTACAAATGCGACATACTACAGGAGATGATCAGGCTACAAATGCGACATGCTACAGGAGATGATCAGGCTACAAATGCGACATACTACAGGAGATGATCAGGCTACAAATGCGACATACTACAGGAGATGATCAGGCTACAAATGCGACATACTACAGGAGATGATCAGGCTACAAATGCGACATACTACAGGAGATGATCAGGCTACAAATGCGACATACTACAGGAGATGATCAGGCTACAAATGCGACATACTACAGGAGATTATCAGGCTACAAATGCGACATACTACAGGAGATGATCAGGCTACAAATGCGACATACTACAGGAGATGATCAGGCTACAAATGCGACATACTACAGGAGATGATCAGGCTACAAATGCGACATACTACAGGAGATGATCAGGCTACAAATGCGACATACTACAGGAGATGATCAGGCTACAAATGCGACATACTACAGGAGATGACCAGACTGCAAATGCGACATACTAGAAGATGACCAAGTAGCCAGTTTTAAAATTTAAACCTGTCCTCTTTATAGCACCCTTCTTCACATTCCTGTCCTCACCCCCTTCACATTCCTGTCCTCACCCCCTTTGTAGATCCCCCCTTCACATTCCTGTCCTGCCTCCCTTTGTAGATCCCCCCTTCACATTCCTGTCCTCACCCCCTTTGTAGATCCCCCCTTCACATTCCTGTCCTGCCTCCCTTTTATATCACCTCTCCTCATTCCTTTCAGTTTCTGATTCTTTCCCCCTCCGTCCTTCATTACAGTGCCCTCTGTCTTACCTTACACAGGACACAGATGACATCAGAGGCACAGAGCTGACATCGGAAGTGCAGCAAAGGGATGGACAGAGGGCGGGACCTGCCCCAGTTAACTGATTGGTTGATAGACTGCAGAGCGGTTCTATCAACCAATCAGTTAACTGGGCCAGCCCCTGCCTTCCGTGCATCGCTGTGCTGCTCTTCCGATGTCAGCTCTGTGAGGAAAACAGAGCTAGCAGGCAGCGGCAGCTGATGACAAAAAAGCTTTAATGGCGTGACCACGGCGGGGCCGCACAGATGATTGATGCGGTCCGGACTTGGTCCACTCTGCCTGTTAAAATCTAGAGCCTCGGGCGGCTCTAGTCCTAAAGAAGAGAGGGAACGGCGTTCCTGCTATGAAAAAAGTGCAGGGACGCCGTTCCCACGCGTTCCCGCTGGACTCGAGCCCTGGTTCCAGTCCATTCAGTGGTTCCGTTTCCTGTGTCCAGTTCCTGTCAGCTCTGCTATCCAAGCTTACCTGTGAACCTGTTCGCCAAGCCATTGTCCAGTTCCTGTCAGCTCTGCTATCCAAGTGTACCTGTGAACCTGCTTGCCAAGCCATTGTCCAGTTCCTGTCAGCTCTGCTATCCAAGTGTACCTGTGAACTTGCTTGCCAATCCGTGGTCCAGTTCCTGTCAGCTCTGCTATCCAGTTTACCTGTGAGCCTGCTTTCCAGTGATCCTGCCAGCTCTGCTATCCAGTTTACCTGTGAGCCTGCTTTCCTGTGATCCTGCCAGCTCTGCTATCCGGTTTACCTGTGAGCCTGCTTTCCTGTGATCCTGCCAGCTCTGCTATCCAGTTTACCTGTGAGCCTGCTTTCCTGTGATCCTGCCAGCTCTGCTATCCGGTTTACCTGTGAGCCTGCTTTCCTGTGATCCTGCCAGCTCTGCTATCCAGTTTACCTGTGAGCCTGCTTTCCTGTGATCCTGCCAGCTCTGCTATCCGGTTTACCTGTGAGCCTGCTTTCCAGAGATCCCGCCAGCTCAGCTAACCTGTTTCCTTCCCACCGGTCTGTTGATCCTGCCAGGCACCCGTGCTCCTCCTCACTCCTGGCTCTCCTGTTCCCACACCAGGGGACCAGGAGTGGGAGACGCAAGGGAGGCCTCTCCCTGCAATCTCGGGCTCGCACCACCAGGTACGTGACAGTAGCAGACAGCCATGTCTGAGCCCGAGCAGGGAGCCCCCGCCATGGAGGGGCTATGCCAACACCTGGCAGGTCTGACCGAGGCGGTGAAGAACCTCCAGCAAGGGTACACCCGACTGGAGGAACGGGTACTGGCCCTGTCTGGTCCATCCAGTACCCAAGGAACTCCTCACCCAGCAATACCCCCAACGGGGCCTGCACCTACCCAGACTATAGTGATGCTACCACCTGAGCCCAAGGTACCTACTCCAGAGAAATTTACGGGTGCCCGTGGTAGCTTCAGAACTTTCCGTAACTCCTGTGAACTCCATTTTGCCCTGCAACCTAGGACCTTTTCTCTAGAGACCACCAAGGTGGGTTTTGTGGTAGCCCTACTGACTGGGGATCCCCAAATCTGGGCCCACCGTCTCGTGGAACAAAAGGATGCAGCATTGACCAGTCTCTCCACCTTTTTTGATGCCATGGCGCAGCTTTATGAGGACCCCCAACTCTCCACCACTGCGGAGGCCGCCTTACGTTCTCTCCAACAGGGTCGAAGACCAGCAGAGGACTATGTGGCTGAGTTCAGGCGTTGGGGTGCCGACACCGACTGGAACGATGCTGCTCTCCGTCACCAATTCCGCATGGGCCTCTCAGACGCACTCAAGGACGAGCTCGCCAGAGTGGGGGTACCTCAGACCCTGAATTCCCTCATAGACCTAAGCATCCAAATTGACCGGCGCCTACGGGAGCGTAGGGCCGAACGAACCTTGGGGTCCCCAAGACCTACCTGGATGCTTCCCAGGGGTCCAAGTCACTTCCGCACTGCTCCCCCTGTTAAACCTGCTCATGCCTCTTCAGCATCAGAACCCATGCAACTTGGACTCCTGCGGCCTTCTCTCACCCCAGCAGAACACCAGAGACGCCGCAGCAACAATCTGTGCCTGTATTGTGGAGAGCCTGGTCATTATGTCCGGAACTGCCCGGCTAAACTTCGTAAATTCCCCACTATTCTCTCCAGTTATGTGGATCCTGTGACCGGGGTTTCATCTCATCTTGCCCTTTCTGTTTCCTTCCAGTTCTCAGGAAGGACCCTACAAACCACAGCTATCATTGACTCTGGTGCCTGTAGTTGCTTCATGGACTCTGCTTTTGCTGCCCGGCATCGAATTCCTCTCCGTCCAAGAGAACAGGGCCTGTCCGTCCACCTGGCAGATGGGTCCACCATCAAATCTGGCCCAGTGACTCAGGAGACTGCCCCATTGCACACAGTGATCTCAGAGTCACATCAAGAACTGTTATGTTTGGATATAATTTCTTCTCCCTTGTTTCCAGTCATTCTAGGGATTCCCTGGCTGCAAGCACACAACCCGGTCATCAACTGGTCCACAGGAGAGGTGGCCTTCTCTTCTCCCTACTGCCAAAGGTCCTGCGGCTCCTTGGCCCCCGCAGGACCCTCTGCTTTGCTCTGCCTCGAAAACAAGGCAGGTCTACGTCAGTCCATCCCTGAAGTCTACCATGCATACCTGGATGTGTTCAGCAAACGAAGGGCAGATGTGCTGCCACCCCATAGGCCCTATGACTGTCCCATTGAACTCCTTCCCGGGGCCAAGATTCCCTTCGGTAGGGTTTTTCCGTTAACAGAGGTGGAGCAGGGAAAACTAAAGGACTATATTGATGATAACCTGAAAAAAGGGTTTATCCGCCCGTCTACGTCTCCTGCAGGTGCAGGAATATTTTTCGTAGAGAAGAAGGACCATTCTCTCAGACCCTGTGTGGACTACCGTGCCCTAAACGAGGTCACAGTCAAAAATCGCTACCCGCTTCCCCTGGTACCTGAACTGTTTCAGAGGCTTGGCACGGCCTCCATCTTTTCTAAACTGGACCTCAGAGGGGCATACAATTTAATACGTATAAAGGATGGGGACGAATGGAAGACGGCATTTCGGTCTCGATTTGGGCACTTCGAGTACCTGGTGATGCCGTTCGGACTCTGTAACGCCCCCGCTACCTTCCAGTCTTTCATAAATGATGTGCTTCGGGACTTCCTTGATGTTTTTGCTGTTGTTTATCTTGATGACATACTAATTTTCTCTTCCTCCCTAGAGCTGCATCGTGGACATGTTAAAAGTGTGTTGGGCCGTCTCCGGCAACATGGCCTCTATGCCAAGGCAGAAAAATGTCTCTTTGAGGTAGAAAGCATACCCTTCCTAGGTTTGATCATCTCCAGTAGAGGCATCCGGATGGACCCCCAGAAAATCTCTGCCATCCTGGACTGGCCAGTTCCCGCAGATAAAAAGGGGATCCAGCGATTCATTGGCTTTGCCAATTTTTATCGCAAATTCATCAAGGGATTCTCGGCCATAGTGGCACCCATTACTCAACTCACCAAACAAAGTACCCGTTTTCATTGGTCCCCTGAGGCCCAAGGGGCCTTCAAGGCCCTCAAGGGGCTCTTTACCTCAGCTCCTATCCTGAAGCATCCAGATCCTTCTCTGCCCTTTGTCCTCGAAGTGGATGCCTCAGAGATAGCTGTAGGGGCCATCCTGTCCCAGAGACAGGGCATCAAAGCCCTGCTACACCCCGTGGCATTTTTCTCACGGAAACTGTCCCCAGCCGAGAAGAACTACGATGTGGGGGATCGGGAATTACTGGCCATAAAGACCGCCCTCGAGGAATGGCGTTACCTGCTAGAAGGGGCTACTCACCCAATCCTGATCTTCACAGATCACAAAAATCTAGAGTACTTGAAGACTGCCAAGAGGTTGAGACCTAGACAGGCCCGTTGGGCCTTATTTTTCTCTCGTTTTACCTTTCACGTGACATATCGTCCGGGTTCCAAAAACGCGAAGCCGGACGCTCTGTCTCGTATGTATCACAAATCCCAGGATGGTTCCCCTCCAGACACTATCCTTGCCCCTGGAAACTTTCTCCTGCTACAGGAAGACCTACTGTCCCAGCTCAGACGGGCTTCCAGTGGCCTCATACCCACTCCCGGTCCTGGGTTGCTGGCCAAGGATGGGCTATTGTGGCATGGGGATAAGATTTTCATTCCCGAGGGTCTGCGGGTAACCGTCCTGGAATTGTGCCATGATCACAAGCTTGCCGGACACTTTGGTGTCACCAAAACCACTGAATTGGTACAACGTACCTTCTGGTGGCCTCAGCTAAGGGAAGACTGCAGGAAATTTGTGGAAACATGCACTGTGTGTATTCGGAGCAAAAGTCACAGAACCAAGGCCTGGGGCCTACTCAAGCCATTACCAGTCCCAGATCGCCCCTGGAAAATGCTGTCCATAGATTTCATTGTGGAACTGCCCCCAGCAGAGGACCACACTACGATCTTCGTGATAGTTGATCGTCTGTCAAAAATGGCACACTTTGTTCCCATGAAGGGCACCCCTTCTGCCTCAGAAACCGCACAAGTGTTCATCCGAGAAGTCATCAGACTCCATGGGGTACCAGCCAACATAGTGTCCGACCGAGGGGTACAATTCACCTCTCGGTTCTGGAAATCACTTTGCAAGGCCCTCAACATTGAGCTATCGTTTTCTTCCGCTTATCACCCTCAAACCAATAGGCAGACCGAAAGAACCAATCAGACCCTGGAACAATATCTTCGATGCTTTTCTTCCTTCTCCCAAGACGATTGGATCTCCCTGTTACCAGTTGCCGAGTTTGCATATAACAATGCTATCCACTCGGCCACCCAACAGACACCTTTCTTCGCCAACTATGGCTTTCATCCTTCATTCCTGCCCAATTCTCTTCCCGAATGTACTGTGCCCGCAGTCCAGGAAAAGATTGATTTCTTTGCTTCCAATAACCAACTCCTGCAGGACACCATGGCCCGGACCCAGGAACATAACAAAGCAGTCTTTGACCGAAAGAGGCGTGGAGAATTGGTACTGGCACCGGGTGACACAGCGTGGCTCTCCACCTTGAATCTGAAGTTGGCTTGTCCCTCAAAAAAACTGGGCCCTAAGTTCTTAGGTCCCTTTCCAGTCAAACGAAAGATTAATGAAGTAGCCTATGAGTTGGAACTTCCTGATTCCCTCAAGGTCCATCCAGTCTTTCATGTTTCTCTGTTAAAGCCCTCCACTTCCAACCCCTTTTCCAACAGAAGGACTGTACCCCCGGACCCAGTCTTGGTAGATGGCGAGGAAGAATATGAGGTAGAGGCTATACTAAATGTTAGAAAGAGGAGAAATCAGAATCAGTTCTTGATCAAATGGAAGGGATATGGTCCTGAAGAGAATTCCTGGGAGCCCGAGTGTAATATCCATGCTAAGAGTCTAGTTCAAGCCTTCAAAAGAGCTCATCCTGAGAGATTTGCCCAGAGGGGCACCCGGAGGTTGCCCCTAGGAGGGGGGCAATGTCATGAAGATCCTGCCAGAAATCTAAACCCGGGCCGTCCTGGCCCTCAGATTCCATTGCGCATGCGCGCCCGGGCGCGGGCACGTGCACAACCGCGCACAGGGAGACGGGCGCGCGCCCTAGTTAGCACCAGCCGGCCTATTTAAGCCTGACTTGAGCAGACGGTCTTTGCTGTCTGCTCTACAGCGTTGTGGTGTAGTAAAAGAAACCTGATCCTGTGATACCTGTTCCTTTGACCCGGCTTGCCATAAAGACTATCCAGCTTTCTGCCTGTACCCGACCCCGGCTTCCAGTGACCATCCTCCTGCCTGATCCATTGTACCTTGCTCTAAGTTCAGATTCATTACCTGACTTCTTTGATGAACTCTGGTTCCTTGTTAAGCCTTTGTCCAGTCTGCAGTCTGGCCCTCTGTAACGATCCTGTTCACCTGTTGGTTCCAGTCCATTCAGTGGTTCCGTTTCCTGTGTCCAGTTCCTGTCAGCTCTGCTATCCAAGCTTACCTGTGAACCTGTTCGCCAAGCCATTGTCCAGTTCCTGTCAGCTCTGCTATCCAAGTGTACCTGTGAACTTGCTTGCCAAGCCGTGGTCCAGTTCCTGTCAGCTCTGCTATCCAGTTTACCTGTGAGCCTGCTTTCCAGTGATCCTGCCAGCTCTGCTATCCGGTTTACCTGTGAGCCTGCTTTCCAGTGATCCTGCCAGCTCTGCTATCCGGTTTACCTGTGAGCCTGCTTTCCTGTGATCCTGCCAGCTCTGCTATCCAGTTTACCTGTGAGCCTGCTTTCCTGTGATCCTGCCAGCTCTGCTATCCAGTTTACCTGTGAGCCTGCTTTCCTGTGATCCTGCCAGCTCTGCTATCCGGTTTACCTGTGAGCCTGCTTTCCAGCGATCCTGCCAGCTCTGCTATCCCGTTTACCTGTGAGCCTGCTTTCCAGAGATCCCGCCAGCTCAGCTAACCTGTTTCCTTCCCACCGGTCTGTTGATCCTGCCAGGCACCCGTGCTCCTCCTCACTCCTGGCTCTCCTGTTCCCACACCAGGGGACCAGGAGTGGGAGACGCAAGGGAGGCCTCTCCCTGCAATCTCGGGCTCGCACCACCAGGTACGTGACACAGCCTATTATTAAAATGCAAGACACTGTATCCCCATATTAATATCAATCAGAAATTACATGCATAAGGGATTCGTGAATTGAAGACTGCATTAAAGAGTTTAAAAAATTCAAACAAAACATTTAATTAAGATGTATAAAATTAAAAATAAAATTAAAATATGTCATTAAAAATATTATTTCATTGAGAAATATTTTTCAATAAAAAAAATTGGATGAGTGAAGTTATTGTTTATGGTAGATTTTCCATATAGTCAGGTGATTTATACGAATTTTATGGTGACTTCAACCTTCTAAATCAGGTCAACTACTGCTAACGGGTGTAGTCGTCTCCTAGGAGTAATATTCTGTTGGATTGAAAATATAATAATTACAATAATTAAATAAGATATAACCGTCGCACCAAGAGATTATTGGTGGGTGCTAAAACTGTCGTTGTAACTACTAGACATTTATTAAAAAATATCACTCTGAAACTCCTACTGTAATATGTGGATTAAAAGTTATTAATGAAGCAGTTTAGATCCAATTCTACGTTTAACCCCCGCGGCGTCAAACTTTTCAATAAAAAGATCCAGCGGGTTTCCCTTTGGCTGAGGTCTCTGACCCTGTGTGAACCTCTCCAAGAGGGATGAATAATGTCTATTCCACAAAACTGTAAAAGTGTTGGATCCTGGTCATGTTTTTCTTTAAAGTGTAATGAAACACTATGAAATTGGAAACCTTTCCTTATATTTGCCAGGTGCTCCGATATCCGAATTCTCAGTAGTCTTTTCGTTCTGCCCACGTAGAGCAACCCACAAGGGCACCACATGAGGTACACGACATGAGTTGAATTACAAGTGATAAATTCTTCTATTTGGAAAACCTCACCATCTCTATTTGTGATTTCTGTTTTCCCCCTATTACTGACACGCGTAGTCCTGCAACAGATGCATTTCCTACAAGCGAAGAATCCTTTTAAATTTATTCTCAAGAATTGTCGGTTTGGTGGATCTAAAAGTTTTTTGACAATTCGGTCTCCGAAGTTCGGAGCTCTTCTATATATAAATCTTTTTACACTAGCGCTAGTGATTTAACCTATTTATGGTTTATTTTTAGGTTGAATTGCAGATTTTACATTTTTATATACATTCAAGTAGCTGCTGTTTGATTTATCACTTGATTTTTTATACCTTCACTTTTTTATACCTTCACTGGTTTAATCATATAGCCTTCACACCTGTGGCGCGGTGGGGGTAGATGATATAGAGGGCAGTCTTCCATACAGATATATCTTTTTACCAACAGTACATACTATTTATATTTTTACCTACTGCAGCCATGGAAGCTATAAATTTTCTGTCTAATAGACAGATGAATCCTGAAAACATTTTCTCAAACAACCACGATATGGTTGATTGTGAGGAAGATGTTACCGGCACTTTAAGAACTTTAGAAAACCTTTTAGAAAAGCAAGTTAAGACTTGGTGGGATATTTTTACATTTGAGCACTATGAGAAGGAGAATTTAATTTTTAGAAGCCTGAGATGGGAGGTTTCCCCACAGGACGGTCTAACCGACCAAAAATATATGGATGAGTGGTTGGAATTTTTCAATAGAAGAGGTAAAGAATTACAAGCCCTGGTTCTAAAAAGAAAACGTATTAAATTGAGTATTGTAAATCAAAATAAAAGATATACAATCTCTATTAGAACCATTGAAGGATTCCAATCAAGTTTTAGAATTTAACACAAATATGAAGAGAAAATTGGAAAAGATTGACCGCGAAACACAAAAGAAAAAAGTTAAAAAATACACCAGGGATTCGAATGATTTCCAAACAAACAATATATATGTCTGGCAGTCTCTCATTATGGAGAAAGGTGAATGTTCTCAGGCATGCGAACAGACATCTTCTGAGACAGAGAAAGAAGAAAAGAGTGGAAATAACCTTAAAAAAATTACACACAAAAAGACCCCCTTTGAGAAGGAGAAAATTAATGGTGGTACAGGGCGGAAAACCCAGCCCGTAATGAATAGGACTGAACCTCCTATACAACCACCATACCAGATGAGAACATATTCACAAGATAGAGGGGGGGGGGGATACCCTCCCCACTATTCAGAACCCCACACTCCTCGAGGAAATTCCCCATACCAGTACCAGTCGCCGAGAATGAATAGAGGGAATGGACAATATGTAAATAACCACTACCCCCCGTATGAACCATCACATTGGCATCACCATCCTCCACCACCCCCAAATCAATATTGGGACCAAAGAGGAGAGATACCAATGCATAACAGATATCAGGCATTGGCGGAAGACAACTACTATGGTAACCCATACCAACCCCCCCCCCCCTTTTTTAGGACAACGGGGGAGGGGTGGGAGAGGAGGAGGGACACCAAGGAAGAATGCCCAGGCGAACAAGGGAGGAGAGAGAAATCCACCCCCATATTACCAGAACAAAGACAAAACTGGACCACAAAGAGAAGAAGGGGGTGCCGATCGGGACGCCGGGCACAATCCAAAAAAGCGAATGCGGGACAATTGAATAGTGGAAGATACAACCTAAGCAAAATCGAGCTGAATTAAACATATTAAATCTTGGACTAAAATGTGCCCCTAAAAAGAATTTTAACAAGTTTGATGTATTTATCGATACACACATTTATTAGAACACTTAATTTAAAAAAATACTTTTTAAGTGCCCCCACAAATTTTAAGCCAGCAGTCTCTTACACGGTGGAGAAAGTTGACAGTGGTTTAAAAAACAAGTCAATTTTTAACCCCCAAATCCCAAGCAATCATTTTATTGAGGTGTTTAAGAATTTGGTTTTAAAGGATTTAGAAGAACTAACCCCAAAGAAACGCATCAACCCAGACCACATTAGGGAAGGTATCCGATCATTGGAGGAGCAAAAAGAGATTATCATACGACCAGCAGATAAGGGTGGAGGTGTGGTGATGATGGATAAAACCTTCTACACTAACAAACTTAATGAACTCCTAGCAGATACTCACACTTATAAAAAACTAGGAGCAAACCCAACTGAGTCGTATAAAAACCAATTGGACCTTCTAATCGAATGGGGATATTACATCAATGCACTAAATCTCAGAGAAGCGATACCTGGTCCCCAGTGCATGTAGAATACCAATTATCTACACGCTCCCGAAGGTTCATAAAAATGCTGAAATCTCCCCTGCTCGACCCATTGTAAACGGTATCGGATCGGTAACTGCAAGACTGGGTGAATACTTAGATACGTTTTTGCAAGCGAGTGTAACCAGCACAAGGGCATACCTGAAAGATACATCGGATTTACTGACGCTACTCGATTCGATTCAATTGAGTACCACGAATAACACCTTTCTAGTTACGGCCGATGTATGTTCATTATACACCATCATCCAACATGAAGACGCCGCCCTCTCATTAAATTGGGCACTCAGCAAAAGAGATTCATAGGACATGCGTTGGAGTATTGCATGACTCACAATTATTTTTGGTGGGACGACCAATTCTTCTCACAGCAGGTTGGCGTGGCTATGGGAGCTAAATATGCCCCCAGCCTCGCCAACCTCTTCATGGCTGAGTGGGAGGATAGGTTTATTTTCAGTAAAAACTTCCCGCAACTGAAATTTTAAAGGAGATTCATTGACCTCCTATTGATTTGGGAGGGCTCCAGGGAATCGGTCATAGAGTTCCTGGAGGACCTAAATGTGAACAACAATAATATCAAACTCGAATATCAAGTGAGTGAAACAACCATCAATTTTTTAGATGTGACTATAGAGAAGGAAGGTGCGAGGTTATGCACTAAAGCGTACTTCAAACCCACTGATCGCAACAGCTATTTGCCCATCCATAGTGGACACCATCCTGCTTGGATCAAGAACATTCCGAAGGGCCAAATGTTGAGGATTCGGCGGAATTGTACTAAGGCGAAAGATTATTATGAACAATCATTGATCTTAAAGAACAAGTTCACACAAAAGGGCAATACGGAAAAATCACTAGATAAAATCATTGATGAGGTCGCTCTAATCCCAAGGGAGATGTGCTTGAGGAAGAAAAGTAAACAAGAAAACGAACAACACCAATTGAATTTTATTTCAGACTTCCACTGTCCTTTTCTGGTTAAGCCAGTATATCGGAGAGAGGTCGGGCTGCGAGAAGTTATCGTGGATGTTTTGGGCGGAATTCTGAAAATCGTGGTGAGTGAGATATTTGCTTTACAAGATTTTCCAGTAACGGGAACTTATGATATTGCTTTTTTTTCAGAGAAAACCTGCTTAGAAGTTTTTCAAAATGCAAATGTGATGAAGCTGGATGGAAATGTCCTGTTGGGAAAATTTTATGTTTGAATTGCTCTTCGATCCTGATATCAAGTATGTAACTGTTCATTTATATAATCCTTTTTTAGAAGTGGAACTTGTGCGTACTTTTCTGAGACGTTACTGTTATGAGGTGGGCCTGGGTGAAAAGCTTACAAATTCCTTTGGAATTTACCGAAGCAAGGTAAAATTTAAGTGAGGTTTGAGAAGGATGAGGATGGCTATGCAGGGTTCCGTCACCCTCCGGCTATCTTTACGATTGCTGGTCAGCGATGCTCGCTGTTCTATATAGGACAGCCACAGTTCTGTAGGCAGTGCCATAAGTATGGGCACGTTAAGGAAGAATGTGGGGCCGGAGTGTGCTGCAGGCTGTGTGGGGAGTCGGGTCATCAGGCTGCCAATTGCACTAAACCTTCGGTGTGTGACTTATGTGGGGCAGAAGGACATAGAGCTCGGGATTGTTTCCTAGCCAGGGGTGCGAAGGTCTTTACCTATGCCGATGTGGCAAGGGGTAGGGGGCCACCGCCATCTGGTAGGGGGTTTGTCCCGCTGAGGAACAGACGAGTAGTGAGACAGGGTCTCATGCAGAGAGAGTGGAAGAACCTACTGCAGTAAGACAGGAGCCTTCAACCAGTGGGGAAGTGCCAGTACAGGAGGAAGTTGGAGATAGGAGGGTGGGGCAGGAGGAGCATGAAACGGCTGCTGGGCCTAGTGGAGGTGAGGGGGGAGGAACCCTGGAGGTGGTGGCAGCTGGAGAGGAAGTGGAGTCCAAGGTACAGGGGTGTGATCCAGCTCTGGAGGTAGAGGAGGAGGGGGAGAGCGAGAGCGGGATGGAGGAGAGTGATGAGGAGGAGGAGGAGGTTTCCTTATCGGATTGCTCTCTTACATCGGCTCAAAAAAGTGCTTTGAGAGAAGAGAGTGAGGAGGAAGATAGCTCCAATAAAAGGAGTAGGATTGAGTCCTTACCTGACAGTCCATATAGTACGGATTTGACGATCATGGGGGATCTGGTGGTCACGGATTCTGAAGAATCTGAAAGAGAAACAGTACAGAGGAAAGGTAAAGGAAGTGGAGGAACTGATTCTGCCATCACCTAATGTTCCGTGTGTCCTCAGTGAACGTGAGGGACATTGGCTCCTCAATTAGGAGGACTGCAGTTTTAGAGGAATTAGGTAAGATAGGAGGGGATGTGGTGTGTGTAGAGGAATGCATGATTAATAATATTCCTAAGCAAGAAGAATGGGCTTTTGGAGAGTCAGTTTGGTCAATGGCGTGCGCCAACAAGAACGAAGGGCTCGGTGTGTTGCTTAACCACTTTGCGACCGCCGGCTGTCAAATGATGGCCAGGCGGCGCAGCTCTCGTTCTGGGAGGGCGTCATATGACGTCCTCCCCTTCTGTGCACTGCAGGGAGCCCGCGCGCGCTCTCGCCGTGTCACTGGGCACCCGCCCCCTAGTGGTTAACACCTTCACTGCCAGTGTCATTTATACATGAATCAATGCATTTAAATAGCATTGATTGCTGTATAAATGACAATGGTGCCAAAAATGTCCGATGTGTCCGCCATAATGTCGCAGTCACAATAAAAATCACTGATCACCGCCATTACTAGTAAAAAAAAAAATATTAATAAAAATGCTATAAAACTATCCCCTATTTTGTAAACGCTATAACTTTTGTGCAAACTAATCAATGATCGCTAAATTTTTTTTTTACCAAAAATATGTAGAAGAATACGTATCGGCCTAAACTGAGGAAAAAAAAAATGTTTTTTTTTATATATTTTTGGGGATATTTAGTATAGCAAAAAGTAAAAAATATATATTTTTTTTTTAAATTTGTCGCTCTTCTTTTGTTTATTGCGCAAAAAAGAAAAACCGCAGGTTTTCAAATCCACCAAAAGAAAGCTCTATTTGTGGGGGAAAAAATGATAACAATTTCATTTGGGTACAGTGTCGTATGACTGCGCAATTGTCATTCAAAGTGCATCAGCGCTGAAAGCTAAAAAATGGCTTGGTCAGGAAGGGGGTGAAAATGCACTGTAGTGAGGTGGTTAAAAGGGAACAAAATTAAAATTTTAAGTTCTAAAATAATTATTCCTGGGAGATTATTACAAGTGCAATTGGCAGGTCTGGGCTTTGAACTTCGCCTGTTTAATTGTTATGCTCTTGCCTCAAGGAGTGAAAGACAGAGTTTTTTTGCGACATTAGCATTACACTTGCCAGGAAGATGCCCCACAATGGTAGTAGGGGACTTAAATTGCATAAGAGGCGTGAGCGACAGGAAAAGTCGGTCTGAAGTAATTTTAGACAACACTTCGGTTCTTTTTCAACAATTTAATTTTGGATTTTAATTTTTTTGATGTTGGGAAGGATGGGGACTGATGAGAATAAATATACTTTTGTTTCTGATAAGGGGACGGTTATGTCCCGGATTGATTATTGTTTAATTTCAGAGACGGTTGTCCCAATGTCCTTTGAAACTGAAATGGTCCTTTTCTCTGACCATAAAGTAATTAAAGTGGAGGTGGATTCTAACCCCAGGTTCAAATATGGGCGTGGTATGTGGAAGTTTAACACTCGTCTATTGGAGGAGAAGAGGGTGGTAGAGCGTTTTGAACCCTTTTTTATTTCTTTGACCAAATGTAAGGAAGAGTTTGCAGATGTTTTAAGTTGGTGGGACTGGGTCAAAATTGAAATAAAGCGATATTTTATGAGGTGGAGTTCGACATTAGCTCGGGAAGGGAGAGAAAAGAATAAGGAGTTGGTGGAAAGAATGCAAATGTTGTACAAATTAAAGGCAGTAGGGGTGGAGGTGGGTAGCGAACTAGCTAAAGTGCGGGAGGAGCGAAGGAAAGTCTTAAGAGAAAAAGGGAAAATAATTATTTATAACTCACGAGTGGAACATCTGAAGCAGGGGGAAAAATGTACGCGTTTTTTCTTCAAAAATGCATTTCAAAAGCGGGAGCCAATACAAACAATTCTAGGACCCCAAGGGAAGGAGGTGGAGGGGGAGGAAGTGATCAATGTAGTAAGATCCTTTTATGCTTAGCTTTTCCAGGGAGTTCATAGTGTAAGAAAGGAGGAAATGGAGGATTACTGTGAGGTGGTCAAAGGGAGGTTGGGATTTGAGGAGGTTGAAAGCCTTGAGGCCCTGGTGAGTGATGAAGAGGTGTTGTTTGCAACAAAAGGCTTAGCGTGCAATAAGACGCCAGGGAAGGATGGCCTTCCTGTTGAAGTTTACAACAAACTGTGGCATGTGATTGGAAAGCATGTGTGTGAGGTAGTACGTTTTGCTTACAGTAGAGGCAGGATGAGCAAATCCATGACAGAAGGTGTTATCACCCTAATACCCAAAAAGGAGGATAAGAGGGAACTACGAAATTGGAGACCCATTTCCTTATTAAACTGTGACTATAAGATCTTGTCTAAAGTTATCTCCAACCGTTTAAAGGATGTAGCTGCAAAAATAATACGAGACCATCAGGTTTGTGCGGTCCCAGGTAGGAGAATTGTGGATAATTTGATTTTATTACGGGATATGATTTATTTTTCAAATTCACATAATAGCCCCCTGATAGTGGAAAGTATAGACCTGGAGAAGGCCTTTGATAGGGTCTCTCACGCCTTTCTACTACAGGTTCTGAGGAGCATGGACCTTCCTGTGCCCATGGTTAAAGCAATTAAAGGACTGTACAGTGGCATTTCTAGTCAAGTTCTTGTGAATGGGAATCTAAGCGAGCCTTTTCCGATCAAATCAGGCGTGAGACAGGGGTGCCCATTGTCCCCCCTAGCCTTTATTGCTGTTGTGGAGCCCCTATTAGAGAGGATCCAGGAGGATAAAGTTCACAAGGGTTTTGTGATACCAGGGAGTGGTATATGGCATACATGGACGATATTGTGGTGGTGGGGACCTCGCAAAGGGGGATCTGGATAGAGCCAAACTACATTTAAATATTTTTTGTAGTGTTACTGGGATGGCAGTCAATTGGGGAAAATGTCAACGATGTCAGTTGGGGCTGATAATTTCTATCAAGTCTGACGAAATCCTGGAGGTAGAGGAAGTTAAAGTCTTAGGGGTGCACTTCAATAAGAAATTGATTGGCAAGACAAGTTTTAAAAATCTGTTTATGAAAATTAAGAACAAATTGGGGTTTTGGAAACTGAGGGATTTATCCCTGAGAGGTAAAGTTCTCGTAATTAAAGCAGTGATTTTACCTTTGCTTTTATACACTTGTGTTGTGTTGCCACCCGGCAAAAGATGGACACAAATGATTATGAAGGAGCTCTTTAGTTTCTTTTGGGGATCACGTATGGACAGAATAACCAGGGAAGTGGTGATGAAAGTTGAGTGTAACGGGGGACTTAGTTTTCCCAATATAGATAGATTTGTTAAGTTGCATTACTTACTACTGGTAAATCGTTTGATCCATGGAGGTAGCAAAGCGGCCTTCCTGGCGAGGTATCTGGGAGGATGGTGTTTCGTAAGATGGAAGTGGGTGGAGAAAGATCTCACAAAGCCACGCGCTCAGGTGGTTCCCCCATTTTACTTATGTTTGGAAGTCAGTAGAAAGCAGCTTGGTCTGGAAGAAAAGAAATCTAAAGAAATGGTGAAAGAAACAATTATAAGAGAATTAAAAGGGAAAGAAATTGAGAGTCCAATTATGTATTTAAGTTCTAGTCTAACAAAACTTACCTGGAAAAGATTCGAGATAGCTGGGGTCTCTAATAGGCAGAAGGATATTACCTGGATGACACTTCATGGATGCCTTCCAACGAGGGTGTTCATGAAGAGTAGGGATTTGAGTACCACGGATAAATGTCCAAGGACTGGTTGTGGAAGTCCAGAGCACTTAAATCATCTTTTTTTTCTCGTGTCCGTTCACTGTCAAAGTTCGGAAGATTTTTATTCTTTTCTTTCCTGTTGTTTTAAAGATAAATAGTCCGGATTTAAAACATTTTGTGTCTGCGTGGGTGGAAGGTAAGGAGGTTAGGATTCCCTGGATCTTTTTTACTGTTTTTAGGGAAGCAGTATGGGATGCCAGAAACTTGTTTTATAAGAAAGAAGATTTGTCTCCTGAGGATGTGGTAAGGCTAATCTTGGCCAGATTATATACATGTTACATGTATGAAGTTCAAAAAAATTGGAAAACAAGATGCTGATAAATTGTGGAAAGTGGAGAGATGGAGTTCCTTGATGCATTTTTGAGTCCTTTGGATCTGTTTTGTGTGCTTGGTTTATGAATGTTAGGGAAGGGGGTAATAAAGGATGGTTGGTATGAATGGGCGAATGACGAGTTTTTGGGAGGTGGGATGAAAGACATGCCTTATGTTTTTTTTTTCTCTTAGGTGAGTATGTGGTAGTATAGGATTAGTTGCTTTGATTTATAGCTGAGTTTTATATGATAAATAAGAATGTATGGTACTGTGTGAATGTTGTATGGTTGGAACTAAGATGATGAAAGGAATTGTACTGATGGAAGTCTTGAGGTGAGACGTTTAATGTCGAGTAACTGTTCCGTTTCTGAATAGTTAAAAAAAAAAAAATCTGTTCTTATCAGTTGCCAGGAGGTGGCGCTTGCTTCCGTCCCTGTTCTACGGCGAGGTGGAGCAGGGGTGGTGGTTGCTATGCAAAAGCCTGCTGGCGTAAAGGTGACCTGGAGTGGTTCGTAGCCGAAAGGGAAGCCTTCTGATGGGGATGGAGAACCACTGGGTTGGCGCCGAAGGGCCGAGTCCCTGGCCTTCTGGCCTGGATTGTGGCAGCTCTAGCTCCGGTCAGTTATTCCGTAGAGAATACTTAGTCCCCCTTCTCCCACCGGGGGATTGGTTAGTATCTCCCGAATGTAATTAGGAGGGAGTGATGGGACGATGGTGGAGCCTAGCTGGCGTCGGGCTCTCACCGGGTTTCCAGATCTCCATTCCTTCCTGCCTGGGGTGGGGGCTGTTGTGGTCTATGGCTGTGGGTCAGGGTTGCACGTTGAAAAGCCAGTGGTGATTGTGCCCCTGAAGTGGCAGTTCAGGGGTGTCGTACATTCACTGTGAGAAACCACTTTGATTTATGGCACCATGGTCACTTTCATCACAACACACGTTTTTCACACCTGCCTCTAGGGCCGAGCCTTTTGGCTAGGACCAGGGGAAATTTTTTATTCCTGGCCGGAGGGCCGGCCATTGTATTGCACAATGGTCACTTTCCACTCACTCTCCCATCTTCCTTCTCCCCACTCTCTTTTTATTTATCCCCGTTTTTGTCAGTTTTTTGTATTTTTTTGTTTGGTGTTGTCAGTTTTGTAACAGTGTGATGAGTAGGGTGTTCGGTCCTCGGGCCAACCCTGAAAGTCTTGGGAGGAGGTGGACATGGCCTTTTGGCTTAGCTTGCCTTTTCTCATGGGGTCTCTCTGAAATATTATTAATATCTGTGATATTAATCGCTTATTCTGTGTAAGCTTTCAAAAAATTATTGTGAGACGAATTTCTTAAAATATTTCTGAGTCAGCGATAAATCAAAATGTGTGTTTTATTGTACACACCAAAATAGAAAAATACTTACAAAAATAGTACAAGATACAAAAATAATGTGATGCTTAGTATATGAGCAGAGCAGAGCACGTGCTCATGAAAAGGAAAATGGCTGATTAACTCTTTGTGTGCAGAAGGAATGTGTGTGTGCTTCTAAGATAGGAGCTGTGTGTGTCTGATGGTCAAGCTGTGTTGAGAAGGAAGTTCCAAGAGAAAGAAATATCAGCCTGCAAACCCTTTTATGAAACAGACCATCCTTAAAATTCCCGCCAAAATATAACCACACCTTTCTTCTTCTTAACTCAGCCCACCAGTGTAATGTGTCATGAGTGAACACATCACACAGCATCTGGAATACATCAGCCACACCAACTCTTCTTACTTTAAACACAGTTCTTTCATAAAACAGGAAATGGCTGGAGAATTCCATATTGAAATTCTATCTATAGAAATGGGGGAGGGTAATCAGCCTCTCACTTTGAAAGTAACATACAAAACCTCAATTCCTAATACAAACTTTCAAGAATATACATATAATATTATAATGTCCATAACACATCTAAAACAGCTTTTAAAACTCAAACCCAGCTGAATATCACATCTGAAACCTATTAAAAGCAAAAAACCCATTCACACTAATTAAGGGACAACCTCTGCAGAGATGTATTTTTAAACCAAATTAAATTTTGAATATTAAGAATATAACACTCTCTTCGGGAGAGCCCCAAAGAAAGGGGTCCGCCTGGTTTCGGCCAGATGGACCATGTGAAAGTACCTCAGTCCCCATCTGGAGCCTAACGCCCCGGGGGATCAGGGTTAAGGTCCATCCCTAGGGAGAACATGTTTAACACCCGTTGCACGTTTTGTGTCACTCTTTGTGTGTGCACTTTTTTTGGTATCGGGTGGAGTTTTTGGGTGTGTTTCACACGCCACTGGCTGTTCAATAAAAAAAAAAAAAAATCTGTTCTTATCAGTTTAATATCTGATACGTCCCCTATCTGGGGACCATATATTAAATGGATTTTTAGAACAGGGAGATGGAAGAAGAGCTTGCTCTGTCCACTCCACGCATCGACCTGGTATTGCAGTACCTCCAGGACCGGTGCACCCCTCTCTTATGCAGTTTCCAAAAACAGAATCAATTCAACTGAAAACCATCATCCATCCTTTTGCTTGCTTACTCTTTGCAATGTTGCTTTTGCTCACAACCTGTCTGTTTCTTGTTAATTGCAATAAACTTGCATTGAACCCTTGTGTGTACTGTTGTTTTTGCTTCGTGTCACTTTCTTGGACCTTTCTTTCTCTCTTCCCTCCTCTCACTCCATATTTTTGGGCTCGACCAGGGGTCAAGTCCTGGGGAAAAAAGTGTGGGAACTCCCACCCAAGATCCACTCGCCCACCAAAAAAAAAAAATTATACGCTCATATGCACGAACGCTTCAAAAGTGGTGTTTTTCATCCAATTTACGTATTGTGTGTATGAAGCTTAACTGTTAGTACATAAAAAAAAAACAATCCTCAATAAACATAAATACGGTAATTCTCTGAATAATCAGCATTCATTTAATTGTGCTTCCATGCAAATGTGAACATGTTCTGATCTGTATTGGGTTTGGATAACACAGGGTTAAACGGAAAAGGTCATAAATTAACTGCACATTATCTGGACAGAATGCTTGGGGAGATAGTGATGTGTTCCTGCTTAGGAGATGTATGTTAGCTTGGGGGCTGCAAACTCTGCAGGGCTCCAACAACCACTCGCTGCTATTCCAACCCTTCACATATTTCCTCATAAACTTCCCTCCTGGCATTAAACTTTGCCAGGTATTGTGCTCAGCTTACCACCCCAAACTGATGTTCTTCCCTCAGCTCACCTCTCTCCCTGCATGTCCTGTGAGCAGAATAGCTCTGCTCCTCCTCTGGGTTCTCTCATCATATGGCACTGAAGATAGAGGAGGGGGGGGGGGGGATTCAGCGGGACACACAGAGCAAGTATGCAGGAGACTGGGGGGGGGGGGGGTAAGATGAGGAGACAGAAAATCAGGAGGGGCCGGCGGGAAGGAGCGCATCACGAGAGGTCTGACTAAATACAATCTCTTAGCAGCAGGGACCTGATCTACAGCTAGCTGTGATTGACAGGTAAATCGAATCTGAAGCGGTCATGGGGCCCCCTACTGGCAATGCCTGAATAGTCAGGTGTGCGGCACTTACTATTGCAAGCTGTGTCGGCAGCTGCTGGTGCAGCACCTGCCACACAGCTCGCATACTTCAAAGTCTTGCAGGACACGGCTGCTAACGGGAACTGAGTTCCTGTTGTGGAAAAAGTACAGGAACTCCGTTCCCATGCGTTCCCGCAGGACTTGAGCCCTGGGCTCGCCGCTTGCTCAGGAAGAAGAAGAAGAAGAAGCAGCAGGTGAAGTGGCAGTTGCAAGAAGCCTGCAAACCTGCTGCTGCTATTAAGTCAGCAAGTCAGTAAGTAGACACATTTCGACAAGACAGCTAGTGTTCTATAGAACTTTATCCCAAGGCCCAAAATGAAGCCTTTTGTAGCCAGTGTCAGTTTAGAGAGCACAAGAGTCATTTGAATAGGGCTGACTTTGCTCCATGACTGCCCATTGCTTCAAACATGTTAAAAATTAGGCATGAGACTTTCATTATTTATTCCGCAGCCTATGTCTCCCTCTAGTGGGTCCTTGAATCTCGTGTGCTTCCACGTTACCAGGAGGCAGTCCCCATGCAAACAATTATCCCTCGTAGAGCATCAACGAGGAGCACCTGGATCTGTACAATTCGTGCTCTGAACTCCCCAATGGACAGTTCCTGCTAATCAAGTTGTTGGACAGGTGCTAGAAAGGTGTGTCTAGGGCAGCAGGAAATTATTAGGCCACAAGCCCGGCCAGGTGTGAAAAGTTGCCTACCTGCGGCTCCGCTGAGTCTAGGTGTTGGGGGAAGGGCAGGCAGAAAGGCATGAGCAGACGGGCACCTCTCAGCGAACTTTGCCTTGCGGCCAGAAAGCCGCTCGCTCGCAAAAGAAAATAATTGGGTTATTGCTTCTCGGCCTTTTGGCTGAGATCAAGTGTAGTCCTAGACTCATTTGCATCTCGGTTGAAAGGTGCCCGGGGTACCCGATGGTCTGCCTTGGGGGGAGCGTCCCTCTTCGGAGGGCCCCCCCTTGCTGCTATTGGCCTTAGGCCTAGTCCCCGGGCAACGAGGAGCGGTCGGTTGGCGGAGCTGTGGGGGTTTCCCCTTGTGGGGCCCCCATAGTGAAGTAGGCGGATCTGAGGGCAATCCAAAATGGCAGTCCGAGGGATTTGGGACTCGCTTCGGTTCCTGGTGAGGCCAGGTTTCGCTGATGGCCTGACACTGAGGACAGTGGTTGTGGACCTTCTGACGGCATCCTTGGCCTAAGGGTAAGAGACATATTATGTTTGCAAGATTTCCCTAATCAGAGATTATACGACGTTACCTTTTCTTCAACCGAGGTTTGTTGGAACATTTTTGAAAGATTCAAGCTGATGGAAGAGAGCGAGGTCGGGAGGAAATTCGTAGTGCAACCCCTATTCATGCAGGAGGAGAAGGTAATTACCGTGCATCTATATAACCCGTTCGCAGACGTTAATTTAGTAAGAGCTTTTCTAAGCAATTATTGCGACAACCTGAGAGGTGGAGACAAAGTCTTTGTACTTCCCCGACCAGATCTGGAAGTTGTTAGTTTTTTTTGGGACTTTCAAAACTGACCCAAGCTGTGTGGGAGGAGTCAAAAGACCCCCCGCAGTATTTACTATTGGTGGGGAAAGAGGGTTCCTTTTTTCCCTGGGCAGCCCAGGTATTGCAGAAAGTGCATGCTTTATGGTCATGTCAGCGGGGAGTGTGACCAGGAGCTTAAATGTAGTTTCTGTGGGAAAGGAGGTCATGTCGCGAGAGAGTGTAAAGAAGGAAGGGTATGTGACATCTGCAAGAAACCTGGGCATGAGGCTAAACAGTGTGAGACTTACCATGCGGCCAGGAGAGAATGGTTGTCTACCGTCTTGCCGGAAGGGAAGGAGAAGAGCGAGAATAGGCGGCGAAGGCCACGAGATGGTGCTAAGGGGGATACTGGAGGTACCGCTGATGTACAAGCGGACCCTCCGAGTGGTCCTCCAGGAACACCCGGCCAGTGAAGCTGCGCCCAATGAGCAGGCAAGTGATGTGGCGGGAGTAGGTGACACAACCACGGCAACTGTGAATGAAGTTGCAGGTGGTGGTGGCAACTCTGGTGCCGCGGATGCTGTTCCGGGTGAAGACGGTGTTGGGAGGTGTTACGCCCCTCTGGTGGAGGACAGGAGGAGGAAAATGGAGGACCGGGTGAGGATGCCCTTCCAGAAGAGGAAGGGGTGGATGTGACAATTACAGGTGAACCACGTTTATCATCACAGATTTTTGGAAGTTTATCGGACAGTGACTCTGGGGAAAGCGACATGGACAGTATAGCAGCATCAAGTGTGGGCAGAGGATGGAGGAGTCATCCACTGCACCTGAGTTACCGGGCACCTCTGACAGTAAAAGATCTAGGGTGGACTTGTCCTGGTCTGGTGGGGTGGAAGGTGAAGGAGGAGGAATATCTGAAAATGGGGATTCCGATGAGGGATCCGCCAACTCTCCGGTTCCTGGAGGAGGCTACAGTCTGGGTTAGTGGAAAAGGAGAGTAGGATGGACTTTTAACCACTTCCCGACCGGAGGCCGTCATATGACGGCCTCCAGTTTGCGGGGGTATATCTGAATGATGCCTGTAGCTACAGACATCATTCAGATATTGCCGGTTTCAGCCGGCGATTCCCTGCACCATAAGAATGATCATAGCGGCTGTTCCGCCGATTGATCGTTCTTATGGGCGGCGGGAGGGGGAGGGGAGGCCCCCCCCCCCCCTCCCGCCACCCTCCGGTGCTTCTACCGACTCACCGCTTCCATCGGTGAGTCGGACACAGGAACCGCCGGCCCGGGATGATCACTATAGAGATTTCCGGCGGACCAGATGGTCGCCGGAGGCCGGGCGCGATGTGATGACGTCACGCCCGGCCTCTGCATTCGAATAACGGTGCCGCCTCCGCTGGGAAGCGGTGATCTTTTTTTTTTTTTAATTTTAGGCTTTCCAGCCTAGAGGTGAGATGTGGGGTCTTATTGACCCCATATCACACTGTTAATAGGTCCGATCAGGTAATATTCCTATTACAAGGGATGTTTACATTCCTTGTAATAGGAATAAAAGTAATCAATTTTTTTATTTTTTTTTTTTTAAACTGTCAAATTTAAAAAATAAAAGTCAAATTAACAATAATAAAAAAAAAAAAAAATTTTTTAAAGCGCCCCTGTCCCCGTGAGCTCGTACGCAGAAGTAAACGCATATGTAAGCACCGCCCACATATGAAAACGGTGTTCAAACCACACATGTGAGGTATCGCCGCGAACGTTAGAGCGAGAGCAATAATTCTAGCCCTAGAACTCCTCTGTAAACTCAAAACATGTAACCAGTAAAAAATGTTAAAGCGTCGCCTATGGGGATTTTTAAATACCAAAGTTTGGCGCCATTCCACGAGCGCGTGCAATTTTGAAGCGTGACATGTTGGGTATCTATTTACTCGGCGTATCTTCATCTTTCACATTATGCAAAAAAAATTGGGCTAACTTAACTGTTTTGTTTTTTTTTAAGCATGAAATTGTTTTTTTTCTGAAAAAAACGTGTTAGAAAAATTGCTGCGCAAATACCGTGCGAGATAAAAAGTTGCAATGAGCGTCATTGTATTCTCTAGGGTCTTTGCTAAAAAAACATATATAATGTTTGGGGGTTCTATGTAATTTTCGAGCAAAAAAATTATGAATTTTACATGTAGGAGAGAAATGTCAGAATTGGCCTGGTTGCGAAGTGGTTAAAGGCTTGGTTATGGCTGTGTCTGCTTTTCTTCCTTTTTTGATGGCTCTATTAGTAGAGTCAATAAATGTTAGGAGTATCGCTGCAAAGGTGAGGAGGGTGGCGGTTTTTGAAGAGATTAGTAATTTTAATATGGATGTCTTGTGTTTACAAGAGTGTGGCGTGATGAGCGACCCTGCTGCTGATTGGACATGGGGTCCTTCTGTGTGGGCTAACGCATGCGAGTCGAGAAGTGAAGGGGTTGGAGTGGTGGGGAAAAACCCAAATATTAAGATCATAGAGCATGAGGTGCTTGTCCCTGGAAGATTGCAGGTGGTGACACTTGATTTTTTGAGTCAGCAAGTGAGTGATTAATTGCTATGCCCCAGCGGAAAAAAAGGGAAGAGTAAACTTCCTAAAAACCTTAAAAGTATACTTACCTGGGAGGGTTCCAACAGTCCTGGTGGGCGACTTCAACTGTGTGCGGAGGAATGAAGACTGGCAGAGACGGCGGGATGGACATTTCATCCAGACTCCTGAATGAAATAATAGAGGACTTTAGTATGCATGACATAGCAATGGAGGTGGAAGGGAGAAATATAACCTTTACTTACCTGTCTGATAGAGGGACGGTGAGGTCACGAATTGATTTTATTTTTTTGTCACATCTTTTGAAGGGGGAAACCTATAAGGTCTCTCCCATGCTCTTTTCTGATCACTCGTTAATTTCATGTTCTTTTAAGTTGGAGGTGGGAAAAGGCACATGGAAGTTGAATATGTTATGCTTGGAAGATAAGAAGATTTCTAGACGTTTTATTTCTTTTTTCCGGTCCCTAGAAAAGAGGAAAGATGTTTTTTCAGATTTATTAGTTTGGTGGGATTTAGTGAAGAAGCAAGTAGCATCTTTCTATAGAAAAGAAGGGGCAGAAAAAGCTAGAGAAAGAAGAGAGGCGGGAAGGAGGGTGATGGAAAGGATACATTTCTTATGCCAATGTAAGAGATTCGGTATGGAGGTGGAGGAGGAACTAAAGGAAGTGCAGGAGGAGAGGAGAAGAATAATTAAGGAAAAAGAAAAAGGGATTGTCTTTTGAGCCAAAATTCAAATAATGAAGGAGGCCTTCAAGAAGGCCTTTAGCCTGAAGAGGCTGATGAAAACGATGCTGGACGGACAGGAGGAAGTTAGGAGGAGGAAAAATGAGAGATGTTGTCAAAGGCTTCTATGCAGATCTGTATAAAGGTGAAGACGCCGCTACCAGAAGAGAAGTGGAGGACTACGTTAATGTATTACCAGGAGGTTTGAAAAAAGAGGAAGGCACCTGGTTGGCAGAGGAGGTGGGAGAACTAGAATTGGAGAAGATCCTGAAGAGCATGACCAAAAACAAGACTCCAGCAAGCGACGGGATCCCCATAGAGTTTTATTTAAAGTTTTGGGCGATTCTTAAACCCCACCTTTTGCAAGTGATAAGATGCTGCATGGCGGAGAAGAGGTTGTCGGCTTCGATGAAGGAAGGGGTCATCGTCCTGTTGTATAAGAAGGGTAATGAAAAGGATGTGAAAAATTGGCGCCCAATTACACTGCTAAACGTGGATTATAAGGCCTTCGTCAAAATTTTGGCTGATAGAATGAAGGAGGTGGTTGGTGGGATTATTGGAGACTGGCAGGTGTGTGCAATTCCGGGGAGGAGGATTGCAGGTAATTTAATGCTTCTTGGGGATCTGGCCTTTTATGTCCAGAATAACAACTTACCATTAGCGGTAGTAGGTATTGACCTTGAGAAGGCCTATGATAGGGTGTCTCACCAATTCATGTTCCAGGTATTAAACAAATTAGGCTTTCCTGAAAATTTTGTGGAGCTGGTAAAATGCTTATACCAGGATGTAAGTAGTAAGGTTCTGATCAATGGATTCCTAGGTGATTCTTTTAGGGTAGGATCCGGGGTAAGGCAGGATTGCCCCCTGTCACCCCTCCTTTTTATTTGCGTTATGGAACCACTAATGCGACATGTACAGAAAGATAAGGCTTTTGAGGGTTTTTTTGTTCCAGGTGGAGAGGGGGAAAAATTGAAGGTATTATGTTACATGGATGACGCAGTTTTTTTGTAAATAGTGCTACTATATAATAATAATTTTTGTACAGTACCGTCGTCCTAGGATTTTGAAAAAAATGGGATGGCAGAAAGAATGAGGCAACTGTGGACTTTCATGGTACGGATAAGGACTCACATAGCATTATATATAAAAATATACATTTATTACAATAATATAAAGAAAAAATTATACAATAGAATAAAGAGGGACAATTGAAAACAAGAGACAATATTGGACAATACAGAACAAAAACCTTTTCTATAGTAGTACAGTACGGCACAAAATTACTGATCCATGATAATGGAAACAATAAGGTGACATTCAAACTGATACTGGATAACACTCGACATGTTTCGCGGACTGGCCGCTTCTTCAGGAGTATATTTAAGAAAAGTTTGTGTATAGTTGTCTCTAAAGGGGGGGGGGGGGAATTTAGGATAATTAGTGTCATATAAAAATATACAGATGTCAACAAAGCACCCGGAAAAAGCCTAGAAACCGCCACCCTGATTCTGCCATCAAGGGAGGCGAAGGCATACCAAATCAACGGAATGCATGTTAGTATAGAATATTTACAGAAGATTTAAAAGGTCGATAGATGATGGGAAGGGGGGACAGGGTAGAGGACAGGGTAGAAGATCTGGCACTTAGATTCAGTAGTATCTTCTACATGCGACTGAGTATGATTCTTCTTTATCTATGTTTCCTCTTTCACAGGGGCACAACCGCCACTCGGCAGCACAGACGGCGCGTCCAGTCAAGCGCACTCGGCACAGTGGCAGGTCTTCACCCTCTGACCCAAAAAATGTTCGGAAAGAGCTTCACAGCCAAAAGAACAAGGCACTGCTGGCAATCTAACCCCAGCCTTACAAAACATTCTTCAGAAAAGTACCAGCAATACTAATAGTTCTAACCGTAGTGTATTAGTTGACGATTTTTTAGATCCAACGCTGGCTCTTCTGGAAGCCAAAAAACAGAGCAATCTCAGTGCGTACATGGTCCGTCCCGGGAATTCTCAAATTCCCCAGACCAATTCGACCTAAATATAATTAATCTCACCTCCTTAGTCTTTACACCGTTACAGAAATCCATCCTACAGTTTGGTTGTGATGGACAGAAACCCAAACCCATCAATATCTCAGAGACCATAAAGGATCTTTACTTATTTGCACGTCGCTGACTTATAAGTTCATGTTTGATTCCCAGCGGAATCAAAAACGGTTAGAAATTGAGCTCACTGAGCAAATCAAGAATTTTACTATGAAAGAGTTTAGAGCTCTTCGCGACCTCATGCTTCTGTACGAGGAATTGTCCGGTGATCTGTCGGCACCTACTGATACTACCATTCAAAACAGCAGCTATACTACCAAGCCTTGTAAACAATTTAAACCCAAATCCCGCCATTTCCCTGACCTTCTGACCTGTCCCAAGATATGGGCTTTTCTACAACTAACTATTCGTGATCTAAAAAAACATTCCTGGTCTAAACCTCTTTCTAATCTTACTTTGGAACAAATGGAAGCTTTGGAGTCCTTAAGGTCATGTAAGGAATGTGTGATTAAACCGTCCGATAAGGGTGGCAACATCGTTGTGATGTCCCACCCTCAATATCAGAAAATGTGTCTGGATATTCTTAAAAACAAGCACTGGTATGGGTGTATTGACGAGGACCAAGTTGCCTCATATTCTGAGGAACTTTGATCACTCTGTATAGAGGCCTACTCCCAGGGACTCATTGATCTCAAAACGTTTGAATATCTCAATCCCAAATTTACCTGTATTGCCACGTTCTATGCCTTACCGAAGATTCATAAGCATCTTGTCGCCCTATTATTTTGGGAAATGAGTCCCTGACTGAGAAGGCTAGTCGTTATGTGGACTCAGTGCTTATGCCACATGTGACCTGTTTGCCCTCATACATTAGGGATACTTCAGATCTCTTGAGACATCTGGAGGGGACCCATGCTCCCCCGGGTGCCCTGCTCGTTGCAGTGGATATAGAGGAACTTTACTCTTGTATTCCACAGGAGCGGGGCATCCGGGTGATCGGGTCCTTTCTGGATGAACCAGATGACACTACCTGGCCACATAATCGCTTTATTTTGAAATTGTTACGATTTATCCTGACGCACAATTATTTCACGTTCATGGATAAGTTATACCTTCAACGCCAGGGGGTAGCCATGGGCACATGTTGTGCTCCCTCTTACGTGAATCTATACCTAGGTGGTTGGGAGAGATGGGTATTCTCTGACGAAGGCTATGATAGATGGTTGACCCACATACTATACTGGTTTCGTTACATAGACGACCTGTTGATCATCTGGACAGGCACCAGTGATGAGTTGCTATCCTTTCTTAATATTTTGAATATTAATGATTTCTACCCTGTCCCCCCTTCCCATCATCTATCGACCTTTTAAATCTTCTGTATTAAACTTTTGGTATGTATATCATTATATTTATTTTTATACTGTTTGCGTTATGGGTTTTTCTCTCTCATGACACACATGTTGGCAATCGTTTAGCACTTTGTGCTAACATTGTGGTTGCTTTCTCTTGATTTGATGCCCACATCATGTCAATTATGATTATTTACCCTATGTTTTTTATTTTGACAGCTTCTTTATATTCTTTTGTGAGTATTTTTTCTATCCTGCTCTGGCTCCCATATCTGCCCAGGAAATTGCCCCTGCTTTTAGGGGCGTTTAGCCTCACTTGATTCGTGCATCCCCGGATGGTAAGTCGCAATATGCCTTTCATACTTGTGTGTGAGCGGGTCTATTATTATTTCTTTGTTTAAATATTCTATACTAACATGCATTCCGTTGATTTGGTATGCCTTCGCCTCCCTTGATGGCAGAATCAGGGTGGCGGTTTCTAGGCTTTTTCCGGGTGCTTTGTTGTCATCTGTATATTTTTATATGACACTAATTATCCTAAATTTTCCCCCCCTTTAGAGACAACTATACACAAACTTTTCTTAAATATACTCCTGAAGAAGCGGCCAGTCCGCGAAACATGTCGAGTGTTATCCAGTATCAGTTTGAATGTCACCTTATTGTTTCCGTTATCATGGATCAGTAATTTTGTGCCTGTGTTCTGTATTGTCCAATATTGTCTCTTGTTTTCAATTGTCCCTCTTTATTCTATTGTATATTTTTTTTCTTTATATTATTGTAATAAATTTATATTTTTATATATAATGCTATGTGAGTCCTTATCCGACGCAGTCCCAGAGGGATTTAGCAAGGGTTGAACTGCAATTACAACTTTTTGGATCTATGACTGGGATAAGAGTGCTTTTTGCATGCTTAGTGGTCTTCATGACTTTTCAGCAGCCAAGATTAAGAAAGTGGACACTATCGATGTTTTAGGTGTCCACTTTGAAAGGAACCTGCAAAACCAGTGTAATGCGGAAAAAAGTTTTGGTAAAATTTAGTTTCTGGAAGTTACGGAGGTTGACGTTGACAGGGAAAACGTTGATTGCTAAGGCAGTTTGCCTCCCCCTGTTGCTTTACTTTGGTATGATTTTTCCTTTTAACAAAAGATGGATCCAAAAGTTTACAAGGTTGTTGTTTATTTTTTTCTGGGGATCGAAAATGGAGAGGGTGGCAAGAACGACGGTGATGAAAGAGGAGAAGTTTGGGGGACAGAACTTTCCTAATATAGAGGCTTTTCTAGGAATGCATTTTTGGCTTACACATTATAAAGTGTTTTTGGGTGGTGGAAGGGCGATCTGCTTCATGTGTTATTTGATGGGATGGTTTGTGGTGGGGTGGGGGGTTTGGGAGTTGACGAGACCAGTGGCCTTGGTGTCCCCCCCCCCCCTTACTACATGAAAATAAAGAAGTGGTATGATGTGCTGGGCCTGAAGAATTTAGGTGAGGGGGCTATGAGCAAAGGCCCTTTGGTCCAATGGTTGAGGAAGGAGGAAATAGTGACTAACATTGCAGACCTCAGGACAAAGCAGGCAGAAATGTGCTGGAATAATTTAAAAACTGAAGGTGTGACCAACAAGCAAAGGGAAATTGTTTGGATGTCTTTCCATGAGTGTTTGCTCACAATGGTGTTTTTAAAAGTAAGAGATCTGGTAAGGAGTGAGAGGTGTGTAAGGGAAGGATGTGGTGATACGGAGACTGTAAGGCCCCTTTCACACTGGGGCGTCGTTTTAACCGCGGTTTTCGGCCGCTCGCGGTGCGGTTTTACCCCCCCCGCGAGCGGCCGAAAAAGGGTTAAAGACCCCCCGCAGAGCGCCGCCGTATCGGCGCTTTGCGGCGGTATTGCCGCGGTTTCACCGCGGTGTCCCATTCTAATCAATGGGAAGGAGCGGTATAGGAGCGGTGAACACACCGCTCCAAAGATGCTGCTAGCAGGACTTTTTTTGTCATCCTGCTAGCGCACCGCTCCAGTGTGAAAGCCCGCCGGCTTTCACACTGGAGTTAAAGGGGCCGGATTTTTTCATGCGGTGAACAGGCGCTATTTTTAGCGCTGTACCGCATGAAAAACGCCCCGGATCTGAAAGGGGCCCTAGACATGTTTTTTTAGAATGCTTTTTTGTGAAAAATGTATGGGGAAGGTTGGCGGGTTTCTTGGAAAATGTTTTTGAAGTGAAAGATGTTACACCTGATTTGTGCTTGTATGGTTTGGTCACTGGTGGTCCTGATGTGAGGAGGAGAGGGTGGATTTTGTCTGCAATTATGAAGGAGGTGGTGTGGGAAGCAAGGTGTGGCTATAAAGAAAGGAAGCTTTGTTTTGTCCGAAGATGAATGTAAAGACTGGGTGCTGAGTAAATTGTATTGTGTCTTGAGTATGCGATTTACGCTGAAGGGTAAAAAAAAAAAAAATCTGTTCTTATCAGTTGCCAAAGGAGGCGCTATGCTGGCCCTATTGAGAAGGTTGCAGCCAGCACTCTCCGATGGCGTAATTAGCATCTGGAAAGAGCGGTTTCTGGAGGGACACACTGGGTGCCCTATGAACTGGGTGGCAGTGTATGGTCTGAGCCGTTCCGGAAGGGTGCTCCTGGTGAGGATGGGTGCTGCCACTGGTCTGACTTAGAAGGTTGAGTACCTGGCCTTCTGGCCTGGATTGGGATAGCTCTAGCCCCGGACAGTTTTTCGGGAACAGAACGCCGGCGAATCCCTATCTGGAGGGGGGAGGAGCGGTTAGTAATTCCCGAATGTAATTAGGTAGGAGTGATGGGAGTGACGGTGGAGCCTGATTGTAAAGGACTCTCACCAAGCTTCCTGATCTCCATGCCTTCCTGCCTGGGGTGGGGGCTGCTGTGGTCTGGACCGTTGGTCAGGGTGGTCTTGAAAGCCTATGGAGTATGTGCCTCTGGAGTGGCAGTCCAGGGGTGCCGTACAAACACTGTGAGTGAGGGTCACTTTGATTTATGGCACCACGGTCATTGCACCATATCACGCTTTTTTTTTTTTTTTTTTTTTATTTAGCACCTGCCTCTTGGGCTGGGCCTTTTGGCTGGGACCAGAGGAATTTTTTATTCCTGGCCGGAGGGCCTGGTCATTGTATTACACAATGGCCACTTCTTCACTGTTCCTCTCCACTATCCCTTCCCCCACTTTATTTTATTTATTTTCCCTGTGTTGTCACCTTTTTTGTATTTTTTTATTTGTACACTTGTTTTGGCACGTGTGATTAGTAGGGTCCCAGGGCCTGTCCTGAAAGTCGGGGAGGGGGTGCACATGGCCTTCTGGCTTAGTTCGCCCTCTCTCATTAGGGTTGGGGGTCTCCCTTCGGGGGAGCCTCACCTAGTATTTGGGTGGGTCTGTTTCGGCAGACCTTCCAGAGAACGGGGTCTGATTGGTTTTGGCCATGAAGACCAAGTTTTGTGTCCTTGTCCCTGTGTGGAGCCTAAACGCCCTGGGGGATTCAGGACTAGGTCCTCTGATTTTAGAGGACTTGTGTACCCATTGCACTTTGTCGCACCTCTTTATGTTGTGCACATTTTTTATGCACCGGGTGAGTTTTTGAGTGTGTTTTGCACGCCATCGGCTTTCAATTAAAAAAAAAAAAAAAAATCTGTTCTTATCAGTTTAATATCTGATATGTCCCCTATCTTGGGACCATATATTAAATGGATTTTTAGAACAGGGAGATGGAAGAAGAGTTTGCTCTGTCCACTCCACCCA
>CM053028.1:506359445-506375398 GCA_028564925.1 Lithobates sylvaticus | reverse complement strand
AGCACGTAAGGCAATTGCACGATTCTGGATAACTCCTAAGCCCCATACACACGCTCGGACAATCCGCGGACCAGGTCGGTCGGACTTTGTCCGACGTACTTTGTCCGATGTTGGTGTTGCGTACACACGGTCGGACTACGTTGTCGGAATATCCGGTCCGGAAGAACGTCGTGACGTAAGTCGTCGTCCACGAGATTACAAAAGGGAAGTTCAGCACCACGTCAGGCACCCGTTGGGCTCCTTCTGCTGATCCCGTGTTTATCGAGAGTTAGTGGAAGTTTGGTGACTTAAGATTCGCGCTTCTCAGTTTTCTGACTCAGATCGTTACTGCTCTTCAGTTTGTGCTTGTCGTGCGTATCTGTTTATTAGTGCGTGTAGTCAGTTCGCATTTGTTGGTCATTGCGGCCTATATCTTGATATAGGACGCTTTGATTTGCACTGCTTATTGTCTGCTCGTTGCTGGTATTCACTTCGTTCTTTCAGGCCTTGCTGTTTATCGGTGCTTTCTGTTTGTCCGTTCTGACCAGCCGACCTTTTGTGACCTTCTGAGCGATGTTTCCCGTGCGTACTCGTCGCCGAGTTCGTGCTGTACGCGGAATTGGTGTCGGGCTTTTAGCTTTGAGCCAAGACCCGTCCATGAACAGAGTGACGAGGAGTATGTGGACCAAGAATTGGTTGCTTCAGCGTGACCAGTTCTCGCACATGCCTTTGCTTCGTGAGATCCGGGAGAATAATCCTGATGATTTCAGGAACTTTCTCAGGATGACGGACCCCGATTTTCACCGTCTTTTGGCTTTGCTGACCCCCTTTATCAGCCGGCAGGATACCTGCATGAGACAAGCCATTACTCCGGAGCAGAGGCTTGTTGCCACGTTGAGGTACTTGGCGACAGGGAGAAGTCTTCAGGATTTGAAGTTCTCTTCAGGTATCTCTCCCCAGGCCCTGGGAATCATTATTCCAGAGACCTGTTCTGCCATCATTCAGGTCCTGCAGGAGGACTATATTAAGGTAACATTTCTACTTTACTATTCCCTTCTATGTATGCTCTGTTTGCTAATGACTTGTATTTTTGACCTCCTTCCCTAATTACCATGATTGCAATATGTTCTAATATGCTGTGCCCCTTTTCTCCTTCATGCATTTTTCCCTTCACTTACCTCCCCAGCATGCTCTTCTGCCCCAATAGACACCTATGGCCTAGTCACTTAAGCAATGTCTTTTGTCTGCTGCATAGTATTGTTTGCCCCAAAACACCCCCTAAAATATGCACAAATGTTTGCTGTGTGGTTTACTTCATGTAGAGCCCCCTTTTTTTTTTCTTTTGGTGGGGGGGGGGGGGGGCAAACTCATTAGGAACCCCCTCCCCCAACTGCTCTGTCAGATGGTACCAATCCTTTATCTGCTGGCTTTCCCAAGGTCCATACACACTATATACCTACCTCTTTATAGTGCGCATCTTTAGGGATGAATTCAGCAAAGCATGTAGTGCAAGGGGCTGCCTCCATACATTCCATTTCCTATTTTTTTGTCTTCTTTCCCTCCTATTAGCTTGCTTGGTAATTTAATAATGTCACACTGTGCCTGCCTTTTTTTTTGGGGGGGGGGGGGGGGGTTGAAATTTTATTTGATCTTTCCTGTGGCCTGCCAATAGTGTTAAGTACAGAGGGTCTGGCCAAACTAGCCCACATTATTGAGCCATTTGCCAATCAATGAAGTGCAGAGGGTTAGCTGTCCACCCCCCCCCCCCCAAAACCCTAGTTATTGCCAATGTCCCATCAGAAGTGGGGGGATTGATGGGGGGGTGAGTAATCTGTGAAGGGGAGCCTCTACTTTTCTGTGCAAATACTTTCCAGCCTCCAATTTTATACAATGCTCTTGTTCCAAGATGTTGATTGTCTAATCTGCTTGCAATGTTTAGGTGCAAAGTGACTAATTTTTTTTTTCTTGTTTCACTCCACAGTTCCCTTCCACGCCACAGGAATGGCAGACTGTGGCCTCCCACTTTGCCAGCCGTTGGGACTTTCCTAACTGCGGAGGGGCAATTGATGGGAAACACGTCCGCATCGTCCCACCGCCCAACTCGGGGTCCTACTATTATAATTATAAAGGGTTTAATAGTGTAGTGATGTTGGCGGTGGTGTCGGCAACATACGAGTTTATGTATGTGGACGTGGGGATGAACGGCCGGATATCGGATGGTGGGGCCATTACGCACACGGAGTTCTACTGGCGTCTCCAAAGTGGCAGTCTGTGCTTGCCACCTCCAGAGGAGAATGCCGAAGGACTCCCCTTCGTCTTTGTCGCAGATGAAGCGTTTGCGTTGACTCCCCATGTGATGAGGCCGTTCCCGATGAGGACCCTCACCCCGGACCAGAGGGTCTTCAACTACAGGCTGTCCAGAGCCAGAAGAGTTGTGGAGAACGCTTTTGGCATCCTGGCCAGCCGCTTCCGCCTGTTCCTGACGGCATTTAACTTGGCGGAATACAAACTCAACCACATAGTTCTTGCCTGTTGCATATTGCACAACTTCCTCAAAAGACATAACAGGAACTATGTGGTGCCCGTTGGCCCAGATGTGGAGGGCCCTCCAAATGCCGAACTCACAGCCCTTCGAGTGGCACGTCCAGGCTTGCCCCCTCTAAATGCCCGTGTGGTCCGGGACCAATATATGGAGTACTTTGTGGGTAGGGGGGCCATTGCTCTGCCTGACGATGTGTGAGAGGCATTTTTTAATAAATCTGATATTTTAACCAACCTATGATTTCTTGTCATTTCAGTCTTCTTTTTAGCTTATTTTACTTTGACATTTTTTCCCTTTGCCTTCGACAGTGGGAATGCACTTTCTGGGCAAAAGGAGGTAACAGTCTCTTCTTCCCAAAAAGATTATTCTCATGTTGTGTGTTTGCTACCTAATCTTTGGTCTAGAGAAGGTTTGTACTGCATAACTGACACCCAAAATACTCCTTTTCATCACCAGGTCTGACATGTGTGTATTCTCCAAAATGCTGTGCTCCGTGTTTTCGTACAAAGCACTGTGGTGTCATTTACATAAGTCAAATCCGCTATGCTCTACAAGTGCATTGAAAAAGTTCCCAGGGAAAGAAAATTGGAGTGCAAAGTGGATTTGCCTTTAGTAAATAACACCCATTGCCCCCCATATCCTTTTCATTTTACATACATAATGCATTGTGTTTTTTAAATAAGGAAGCCACACATTTAGAAAAATAAAAGTTTACTAGGAAAACATTCCCAAGTGCGTTTACAATCTTCACGCCAAAACTGACAACATCTTGGTTATTTACAACATTGTTTACAAACATTCCGCAATTGGTAAAACCAGGCATGGAGCAAAACAGAACCTAGGAACTTTGAAAGTTCAACTTTGTAAAGTGAAGACAAGATCAGACATGACTATATGTTCAAAGTGTGTTTGATCTTGCCTTCATCACATGGGGGGGTCACCCCCGAAAAGTGGAAATTTGGAACATGCACACAATTTGGGTCTGAAAATGGTCATTAGATGGGAAAACACATGCCTAGAAGCTTCAAAAGTGCCATTTTCCATCATGGGGATGAATGGACGTTTTTTGGGGGTGCAACCCCTTCACCACAACCACTTTCGTAGTTCGTAAAGTGTTTGCACCCCCAAAAAAACGTTGCCATTCATCCACCATGGTGGGAGCTAGCACATGTGGACACAATGTGTGCATGTTCCAAATTTCAGACAGTTTTTAAGTTGCAAATGTGTTCAGAAGCTGGCACAAATGTGTGTTAATTACTTGGTGCGTTTTCATATTTTTCCTAAAACATCAATGATGTTCTTCAATTTTTGTTGAACATCATTGATGTTTTGCTTTATGTAATCTAGATCTCGATTGCAGACCATTATCTCTCCGATGAGTACGTGGGCACTCTCTGTGGTAAAGTGCGATTTTTCTTCCACAACATCCACGTCACCTAAAAACCACAAACAAACAAAAATGGGGTGTTGGAAATGAGGCAGCCATACATGGATTAGCTTACCAGTAGCTGTGTTCTCCCACACTCACCTGTTGTGGTGACAATTTCTCCAAGTTCGATGATCTCTCCTTCCTCCTCCTCCTCCTCCTCTGCTTCTGCTCTTTCCCCTTTTTTGGGAGGTGTTGGTTTGGGGTTTCCTCAGACGGCCCAAGTTTTCGCTCCCCTATGAGAATGTCCAAAAGGAAGATTTAGCAACACAAACTATTGAGGGCAGAAATAGGAAATGACAAACATTGCTTGAAAGTGACGGACACTATTTTAGTTTGGCCAGTTACAAATGTCAACTACATGAATGTAGTCACTTTGTAAAGGTGCTAAACTGACTAGCTTTTTGGTAGAAGTTTGTGTGATGGAGACCCCCCTCTAGTATCCACTGGAGCACATGTGTGGAAAAGGCTAATAAAAAGGGGGTTTGGGTGTCCCAGCACTAGTGCTCTCGAGTCCAGATGGGTAAACAGCTACTGGGTGACCTCTCCTTTACATTGAATAAATTGGCTTTACATTCTGGATGACATTTCTAGGGAGAACAAACTTCCTTTCCCCCAAAAAAACACCAAACATCGTATTATAAGTGGCCGCACGATCGAGGTTGCGTACGATCGAATGCACACACACACGACCATGACAGTGGCAGAAAGATCGAGGCTGAGTACGATCGAATGCACAGACGAACCTGAAAGTGGCCATTTTGGAATGTACAACTTGGTAAAAATCAAAACACAATGGAGCAGTATGCAAGCAAGAAATCAAACACAAAACACAACTACTTACTTTTTTGAAGAATTCTCTTGATCTTTCTGTACTGATCGGCCTCCCTCAGTTTCAGGTCTGACCAGCGTTTCCTGAGTTGCTCCTTGGATCGTTGTACCCCAAAATTATTGTACAGCCTTCTCACAACTTTAGACATGATCTTGGCCTTGCGGACATTGGGGTTGAGGTAAGGCCCATACTTCCCATCATAGTCGCTCCTCTTTAATATGTCCACCATCTCCAACATTTCTCCAAATGACATATTGGAGGCCTTGAATTTCAGGCTCCGGGATCGGGACGTTTCTGCCTCCGGACTTTCCTCGTCCTCCTCCTCGTTGGTGGGATATTTGTGGCGCACCTGCTGTGTCCCCGCCATGTGCTCTCCCCACTACGCCGTAAAGAGAAGGGGTGGGGAATAGACGAGAAAGATCGTCAGGGGCGGGCGGAGTTTGAAGCATGCGCAGTGTATATAAAACGTCACACGCCTGTGTCGTAGCCACGATCTGGGAGACGAGGGGAGAGAAAACTCACACGAGACGATCGCTACAAACGAAGGTACAATTTAACGTTGGTACATAACTAGCCTAGACTGATTTGAACTTGAGGCTTCTTTATGGAGAAGATTAGGAGAGTTTAGCCTGACATAATTTATAGGGTTTGGTGTGTTGTTGTGTCTTGCAGAGATTGATATGAAGGGATTCAACGACATGAGTTTTCTCCCCCTCTTCATTGCCAAATACAGGGATTTTCCCATATTGTGGCAGGGTATACACCCACATTACACCAACAAACCAAAGAGGCACGCAGCCCTGGAGGAACTTGTGGAATTTGTCAAGCCAAGGTTCCCCACGGCAACTGTTGATGATATTAGAAAGAAAATTGGCAGCCTGAGGAGTGCGTATATCAGGGAGCGGAAGAAGGTCGTGAAGTCTGAGGAAACTGCAACTTCAGCAGATGAGGTCTATGTCCCCAAGCTCTGGTACTATCAGAGTCTCCATTTTCTGAAGGACCAGGCTGATGTCACGGAGCCAACCTCAACTCCTCCTTCCACGCTTCCTTGCGCGCAGCCCACCCCTGATGAGGCTTCCGAGGAGCAACCTGGCCCTTCCAGTCTGGAAGATGTGGAGGAGCCCAGCTTGTTCCAGGTATAGTAGTTTTGTTACCATTTATGTGAATAATGAATGATGTTCACTTAATTCAGGATCGCCAATTGCTTAGTTCCTAACGTGTTTGACATATCAACAGACAGTGGTGTGGGAGACATTTGGGGCCAGAATCTAAACTGCAGGGCTGAGAATTGTATGGTTTTCTATTTGTAAACATTTTGCACCAGTCACTAGATGAGAATTGTGTGTGTTTGATGAACAAATAACTGAAACTATGTCCCTTTTTCCTACACAGGAAGACCTCAGCCAGGAGGTGGCTGTGGAAGGTGGCAGTCAGGAGGAGGCAGGGGTTAGTGGCAGCCACCAGCTGGGTAGTGGCAGCCAAGAGGGGGCTAGGCCTCGGAGCCTGACTGACACCCAAACCCCTCCCCTCCGCCCTCCGTACAAAAGGGCGAGAAGGGGGGGTTATGCGGCACAGTCAGCGCTCCGGATGATCAGAGAGGCTTCAGACTCCCTACATGCCACACCCGCCGACGAGGAGACCTTTGGCTCGGTGGTTGTCACAAAAATGATGGGTATGGAGGTGGGGCAACGCAACATGTGTGAGGGGCTCATCCTCCATGTCCTAAATAAGGGTAGGGCTGGGGAGATGACCCCAGTCACACATGTTTGCCATAGTTACCATGCTCCGCCTCCTCCTCCTCCTCCTCCTCCTTCTGCCACCCCACCAGCACGACAGCCACAGCGTGGAAGGAAGCGTGGAAGGAAGACCTGAGAGTGACGACCTGCAATCAGTCTGGTGTGAGAGAAGATGGAGCCTCTTGTAGTACCAGAGCCTGGGGACCTAGATGGCATCTGCTGCAGTTCCGGATACTTTGGACTTCACGACCAGATTGCACTCCCCTTAATATACGTACTCCTCAGGCCCCCAATTTTCTACGCTTGGACAATGATGGTTGCCGTGGGGGGCCAAGACTTTGCAAATTCCCCAAGTTTCACCATGGCTGCGTTCCTCTTTGGTTTGTTGGTGTGACCTAAATAAAGGTTTTTTTTGATTTGAAATAATCATTGACTATTGTGTTTTACTTTGCTACAATGACAGTTTTTCTTTGAGTAGGCTGGTACATTTCACTAATCCTAAAGTAGAATTAACAAGGGGCAACAACAACAAACAACCTCCTAGTAAATTTAAGCAAGAAATACAAATGTAAATAATGTGTTTTTGGTAATTTGAGACACACAACCCCCCTCCAAAAAAAAAAAAAAAAAAAAAAAAACATTCAAATATGTATTCCCCAAAAAAAAAAAAAAAAGACAAATCATGGTAAAAAAATAACAAAGATTCTTTTCCGTTCAGAGTAAAAATAAACATGTAGTGTATAAATGCTGCAAAGTAATAAAGAAGTAAGTTTGTGAGAAGTGCGGGTGAATAGGAGCAGCTAAAAGATGTCATTCTTGTTGCATTGTAAAGAAAAAGAGAATGCGCTGCATTAAAGACATTTTAACATTGCAGCGTGACGAATGTGCTGTGTCGATTAGGAAAGGTAGTTTTACCTGACCGAGCGCTTCCGTCACAGAATTTCTTCTGAGCATGCGTAGCACTTTGTCCGTCGGACAAGCGTACACACGCTCGGATTTGGTGTGATCGGACCGGGTTGACGGGAAATCTTTCCAGCAGGAGATAAGACTTTGTCCGACGGACAAACCGACGAACACTGTCCGATGGTGCATACACACGGTCTGATTTTTCAACAACCTTGTCCGATCGGACCAAATTGATGAAAAAGTCCGACCGTGTGTATGGGGCTTTAGAGTAATCACTATATTTGCCAACCACGAGAGAGCGAGGCAATACCATCCGGTGAGTGCGGTCTCATTGGCAGAGGGAACACTAGTTGGTGTGGTGGAAGAGCCATTTGATTATTCTATTGAAGATTTTTTGGTGGTATCAAAGCTACATTCCTAGTTTCACTGAGATTGTAGGACCCCACTAGACCTTATAAACCCACCAAACATCAATTAAATAAACACCAACAAACCATTTTTTTTTTGGCAAAATAATTGGCCGCGGCACCTTTATTGGTTTAAACATATTAATATAACTCTTTTATTCAAATCATCAATTCAACCAACACAGAATTCTATCTGCTCAGTTTTTAGAACTCGAGCAGTACCACCATTATAAATATAATTAACCGTCCCCCCCAGAATCCGGGGTGACCCTACCACATAAGGGTGCACGCGACAGGGCGGGAGGGAGGGAGCTCCAATCTTTTGCTGATCCAAAGGGAAAGAGGGCAAGCCCCTTTCCTGATATCCTTATATAGCCTCCACAGACTTCCAGAACATTCCTTACTCCCTGATTGGCTCTTCCTGACTACCACTCTCTCTACCTTAAAGGGACAGCAACATATTAAACTGACACTGAAATAAATGCTATTTTACCTCACAAAAAGAAAAGGGGGGGGGGAGGGGGAGTCCACAATCTCAGGAAAGTGGACCCATATTGTGTCCCCTTTTTCATGAGATTGTAGGACCCCACTAGACCTTATAAACCCACCAAACATCAATTAAATAAACACCAACAAACCATTTTTTTTTTTTTTTTTTTGGCAAAATAATTGGCCGCGGCACCTTTATTGGTTTAAACATATTAATATAACTCTTTTATTCAAATCATCAATTCAACCAACACAGAATTCTATCTGCTCAGTTTTTAGAACTCGAGCAGTACCACCATTATAAATATAATTAACCGTCCCCACAAGCCGGGCTTGAGTAACAAGGACGGCCCACCCCCACCACCGCGGCCACTGCATTCTCAATGCTATTTTGCAAACCAAGGTTAAATATATCCAGCCCCACTTCTGATAAATGAACCCCATCAGGCCTATATAGCCCTGGGAAACCACCCTCGAGATCTACATGACGGTAAGATAAACCGCCAATTTGAGGCATGAATTTCTCCATCGCCTTGTTAACCCTTTTCCTCATCTTTTCCATAACCCTCCTCTGGCCAGAGGAGAGCCAAGAAAAACGAGGAACTATTTCAGAAAATATGAACACTGTACCTGGGAACGTGATACTAAAACGAAGGAGGTCCCTTTTTATCATAAATAACAAATCCAACGTTCTAAGGTTACCTATGTCATTCCCCCCTACATGAATAATCACTATGGAAGGCGGGGGCCACATCTGACATAACCTAGTTAACTGAAAATAAAGTTGATACCACTGAAGTCCTCTCACACCCTTCCAAAATAACTGAAATGATTCTGGCTGCAGAGACAGATTCAATGAGTAACTGCGTTGAGCCGCTCTTTTTTGTGCCCAATATATAAACGAGTGTCCCAGGATCCATACCGTGTGCTGGGTACCTGAAATTAGATAAACAAATTAGGACGAACATATAACTTATAACATTGGGACCTCCACCTCCCCATTTCTTTAATATCAGACTCCGGGACCCCTAAGCGAGATGCTTCGGAAGCTGCACCTATCCTAAATGAGTGCGATGAAAACTTGAACCCTCTCAAGCCTAAATGCGTCAGGCATCTATGGAAGACTACATCGAACTGGTATTTCGTTAAAGGGATCCCATCCTTATGAATAAGAAAATTACCCGACACAGATGGCCTAATTACCAGGAATTGCCTGACGGCCGCTACTGGACACACAAATAAGTCCCCCTGCTCCCGCAAGTGGACCCAACTACCCCTGCCACATTGATCTGTTTTGGAATGATGTAACCTAATATGCACTCCCTCGCTGTCCATTACCAATTGTTCCAACCTAATTCCAGAGCCTCCCCGCTTATTCGGGGGAACCAGCTCCGAAATGCGGAATGCGCCAAAAAATGCAAGCGCAAATGACGTTCTAAATAGCAAGGCCTCATATGCTGAGAAGCAAATGACTTCGGTACTTCTACAAAGGCCACCAAGGATGTCAAGTGAGATTGGTCGTCTGGCATCAGCCTCAAATGTTGACCGCCTGTATCCCTTTAGTGCCTGTTTAACCGAAAAATAATAAGAACAATGCTGTAAGCCAAACAATTTAAAGAAAAAGGAAATGCCGGCCAGCGTTTTCGCTATATAACTATATGAATACCGCTGGCGCATAAGGCCTGCCAAAAAAGCCAAAATCAACTCCTCTGACGGCATATTAAACGGAAAACTTTCATTGTTAGCAAATGACAACCAGCTCTTCCATGCTGCTGAGTAACTGGCCCAAGTCTTGGGGGCCAAGGAACCCTGAATAGCTTCTGACACTATATTGAGATCACTTCCCACAAATGGTCTGGGCATGGGATGCCATCCCGGTCTGCCTCTGGAAGTAACAGCCTGAAACGGTCCATCTGAAAGCGAGACAGAGAATCGGCTATATTATTCAATATTCCGGGCGTATATTTAGCTTTCAGCCAAATGTTGAATTTGAGGCATCTAAAAACCACCTGGCGCAGTACTTTAATCACCCACACAGAGCTGGAGGAGAGACAATTTACTGCATAAAGTACGCCTTTATTATCCGTTTCCACCAGGATACGCTTGTTTGCTAAATCTGACCCCCATAACTCCAAAGCCACTAAAATTGGAAATAACTCCAACAAAACGATGTTCTTAGTTGCGCCTAATTGTACCCAGGCATTAGGCCAATTGGAACAACACCAGTGTGTGTGCCAAATGGCCCCAAAACCTTGGGAGCCCGCTGCATCAGTAAACAACCTGAGATCAGGGGCAAAAATGAATTCAGATTGAAAAAACGACCGCCCGTTGTAACAATCAAGGAAATTTGCCCAAATTAACAAATCCTCCTTAAGAGGCATTGTCATGCGAATGTGGGCCCTAGGGGACTTGTAGCCCGAGATGGATAAATAGAGGCGACGCGAAAAAATTCTGCCCACTGGCATAATACGACACGCAAACGCCAAAATACCCAGGAGAGATTGCATCTCTTTCAACCGGATTTTTTTCTTCTGGAGAACCCCAGCGATCAGCCATTTTAATTTGCGCAGCTTTACCTCGGGCAAACGAAATTCCATTCTATGGGTGTCAATTTCGATGCCCAAAAACTCTAAGACCATGCTGGGCATACATGTCTTTTCAGCCGCTAGCGGAATACCAAACTCAACCGCCAGTGCCTGAAAATCCATTAACAAATCAGCGCAACGCATGGAGTCCGCCGGACCGATAAATAAAAAATCATCTAAATAATGAATAACGCTGTCCGAACCCGACCGCTCGTCTAAAGTCCAATGAAGAAAAGTAGCGAATGCCTCAAAATATGCGCATGATAATGAACACCCCATAGGGAGACACTTATCAAAAAAATAATGCTCCTCAAAGAAAAACCCCAATGAATTGAATGCTTCTGGAGCGATAGGTAAAAGGCGAAAAGCCGATTGTATATCAGCTTTTGCCAATAAAGCCCCCTGACCGCACGACCTGATTTTTTTAACCGCGTCGTCAAAAGTTGCATAAGAAACTGAGCATAAGCTTGCATCGATGTCATCGTTTAAAGAATCTCCCTTCGGAAATGACAGATGGTGTATTATGCGGAACGCATTGGGTTCGCGCTTAGGGACTACCCCCAATGGGGAAATCCGAAAATTAGGGAAAGGCGGCTGCTTAAAAGGCCCCTCAATACGCCCCTCTGCAAGTTCCTTGCACAATTTATCCCTTACCACCTGGGGAAAAAAATCGACCGACTTTAAATTCCTCATAACTGTACAACCAGACCCTGAAAAAGCAGGCAAAGGAAAACCTTTGGAAAAGCCTTCAGTGAGGAAATATGCCTTCTCCCTGTCTGGGTATCTGTCCAGCCATGGGCGCATTTTTTCCAGCCTCACTGGAGTGCAGGCTTTTTGGAAAAATATCCCTCTGCGCAGGACTTTGACTGACATTAGCTTTATTTTTGAAACATTTAGCTGCTGGATGCGCACCCGCACAAATAGAACATTCATGCCTATATTTACAGGTCGCATTCCAACGGCACTGACTTTCATTAAATGCAAAACAGCATCCTCTTCTGAAAGCAGGATTTTGAGGGTTAGCCATGGAAGGTTTAGGTGCCGCTATCCTCTGAGGCAGAATTAAATTGAGCCACAAACCCACGTCCTTCATTCCCCATTTTAACGATGGGTGTATAGACAATTTTTGACGAAAAGATTCGTCGTAATAGAACCATCCCAGGCCCCCAAAGTTCTTATAGGCCTCTAAAATATGGTCCAGATGCTGGAAAAGGCCTCCACACATTTCAGGATGCTTGTCAGCCAATATACCAGCATAAATACAAAAAGCCTGCAGCCAATTATTAAATGACCGAGGAAACGATCTGCGTCTATCCTCCTCACCCTTCTCCTCCCCCTTTCTTTCTGTTCTAGACACAAAATCCTTATGTGAAGGCAAAAGGGAAAGGATTTCTATATATTCCCCCTTCCATATTTTATCTTTAATCGCTGCGCTCAAATGACAACCCAAAGGTGACATCTCACAAGGCATTACCCCTTTCATGCATGTCTCTGGTATATTTAGTTAACAGGTGCAGCCGTGTACAGTGACTCAGGGCAAATAATGTCATTCTGCAATCCCACATTAACATTCCTATCATGCACAGCCAGACTGACAGGGGAAGGAGATAGCACAGCAGCAGGAGAGTTAAATGGCAGAGCTGCCATAGAGGAAGAAACAGGTACAGGCACCTGAGACAAAGATTGAACTAAAGAAGACAAAGATCCTATTAAACCATTTAAAATAGATAATTGGTTCAACTCACCAGCTGCTGGAGGCTGTCTGTCTCCCTCCAGCAGCACTGCAGGGTCTGGGACTTGAAACTGCTGCCCAACCTGGGACTGATAAGACACCTCAGGGCGCTGAGTGTCATGCTGCACTGTTTCAGATGTCTGCTGCCATGGATGCTGCGGCGTCGACTGTCTTCCCCTGGCTTCACTGGTGGGCTGCTGGGCTATGCACATCCGACCGTTTCTGCCCGCTGGAGACTGGGAACAGGACCTCCTCTTCTTGGGCCCTCGGCGGCCCCGAACCGACCGGCCGGCATCCGAACGTTCCTGAGGCGTGCTTTCTTCTTCGGTTGCGACCGCAACCTGGCGAAAACGTTCGGGAGGAATGCTCCTCCTAGTTCTCATACGCAAGGCGGGCTCTCCTTCATACCGCCCCACGCCATTAGGGTCCGCCTGTTCGCCGCCTACCGCAGAGCCTCCGCCTTCAGCCCTGACACAGGGCTCCTCCTCTTCATTGGCAGACGCCAGGCAGCGGCGAAGCCATGCCTCTCCTCCTGCACTGCCGGCTTTCTCAATCAGCTGATGTAGTAGTGACTCCATAGCAGGACAGGTAGGAGCTCCAATCTTTTGCTGATCCAAAGGGAAAGAGGGCAAGCCCCTTTCCTGATATCCTTATATAGCCTCCACAGACTTCCAGAACATTCCTTACTCCCTGATTGGCTCTTCCTGACTACCACTCTCTCTACCTTAAAGGGACAGCAACATATTAAACTGACACTGAAATAAATGCTATTTTACCTCACAAAAAGAAAAGGGGGGGGGGGGAGGGGGAGTCCACAATCTCAGGAAAGTGGACCCATATTGTGTCCCCTTTTTCATTCATTTTTCAGGCCGCTAGCGGGGGTTAAAAACCGCACCGCTAGTGGCCGAATACCGCGGCAAACCCTTTTTCGGCCGCTAGCGGGGGTTAAAACCGACCGCTAGTGGCCGAATACCGCGGCAAAAACGACGGTAAAGCAGCGCTAAATATAGCGCTGCTTTACCGCTGATGCCGCTCCCGCCCCAGTGTGAAAGGGGCCAAAGCGACAGGCATTTTTATGACATTGTTGATCTAATATAAGCACATGGCCACATTAAGCAGGGCTTGAGAACAGCATATTCTACACTGCCACATTAAACCATGCTTTTTTACTGCCTTGACAAATATAAATCCATATCAGATGTGCTCCTAAGTGTCCCTGCCTTGTGCATTGTTTACCACTGTCACCACCAGTTGAGCCTGTGCCCCTTTACAACTTTAATGAAAATGAGCAGGTAAAAACAAGTAAATTCTGTATGAAATTACATATGTGGTACCTCCTTTTGTTTGACAAGGAAGACATCAATGAGATTCCTCTGATCATTGACATCCAGCTGATTCCTCTGCTTGGTAAAGGTTTCCCTGATAAAAGTGTGCAGTTCCTCTACATATGGTTTGACTTCTCTGTGACTCCCAGGCAGCCATCTGACCAGAGATGGAAATGCATTGTACAACTAAAAAAGGTAACATACAGTTAGTTTCCTGATAAAGATAAATAACCATATTCTGTGAACATAAAAAACACTTTATTATTATAGAAAAATACACGGAAAATGGGTACTTTATAGGTGCAAATAGACACAAACTATCTTTTAAAATAATAATAAAATCAATATTTGTTTTATATCAATAAAATTCATTTTATAAAACTGATAAATTTAACAGACATATTTTACATATTTCATGTTAAAATTGATGCATCCATCTTGACATGTTTCGCTGAATTTTTGTACAGCTTCTTTAGGAGTATATGCATCAATCTAGATTAAATAGTAAATAATTCATAAGAAATTCTATACACAAAACATCTTATACATAACCAAATATTTATACATTCATAACATAAACAATTTATACAACAGTATGGCTCCATGCACACTGAAGCTCGAAAAAGCTTTTTCTGGATGCCAGATTGCTGGCAGAAAACGCTGGTTGAAAAACGTGCTTTTAACAGCGTTTTGTACTAGCGTTTATGAGCATTTTTAATAAAAATACACAGAGGGCACTCCAAAAATCTCACAATGCATTCCAAACTCCCACAATGCATTGAAAAAATAGAACGCTGAACGCAAATTAACGCGCGTTTATGAGCGTTTATCGGCGTTTGGTGTTTTTTGCCGGTGAAAAACAGCACTTTGAACGCAAATTTCTGTTGTTCAGAAAAAAGCCCATAAACTCCACTTTCATTAAAGCTAAAAAACGTCCATGTGTGCATGAACACATAGGCTAGCATAGAGTGGAGTTTATGGGCTTTTAAAAAAAAAACACCCAAACTCCAATAAACTGCAGTTTATGAGCTCCAGTGTGCATGGAGCCTATATATTAATATACAAAATCAAGTAATCCTTTGTGCTATGCATCCAACAATGTATTAGCAACTTCATAATCATTTTTATGTTATAAGCCATTTTACATACCTGTTTCCATCAGATCAGATTTATCTATAGTTATATTGGCAGTTGACACTCATGGAGTAATGGTCTAGATCATTTTATCAACAGACTTTTGGCAGGGCTTATAGAAAAGGTTTAATCTTAGACAGTCAATTGGAGTCACGTTAGAGACGATATTTATCTGAAAGGGGAGGTACGATAGATAAATATCTGCTCCAACGTGGATCCAAATGGATTTATAGTTTGGGAGCTACAGGAACCCCTGGCTTAAATGACTGTCTAAGTTTTAAACCTTTTCTATAAGCCCTGCCAAAATCATCATTCGTCAATCATGATGACCCATTGTCCAATGATGTTTCCCCAGAGCCACTGCAAGGTTTTTTTTGCTCTACCTGGAGTTGGGCTTTAATATCATGCTGCAGTTTTAGGGATCGCCTGGTGCTTTAAAGAGAAACTGAGCTAGAAAAAACCTGCCTGCTTTGTGGACTACAGGCCTCCTTACAAGTAAAGGTGAGCCAGCATGTAGGGTAGGGGGGTTGTACTTCCGTCATGTTCCCCTCCTCGTTGGGCACCAAGTGTGGGTAACATAGGATGAGACGCGTGGGTTTTTTGGGCTGTGCCAGGCATGGAACGTGGTCACTAACACTTTGCCAGAAGGCATGCTCACCAATGCCTGGGACCAGGTGGGAGCTGTGGTCATGTGTAGTCAAACATTAAGGTGATTAAGGTGTTTTTTATGCTCTCTCTGAGTACCTGCAGACTGTGAATCGTGGATTAGGAATGTCATACCCGTAATCATGGAGCTGTTAGTGTGGTATCCAGCAGTCATCACTTTGGATAATTAAAGCTTCTTTTTACCTTTATGGTCA
>CM053028.1:506327152-506358959 GCA_028564925.1 Lithobates sylvaticus | reverse complement strand
TTAAGCACAGAACAGCTGGAGAGTTGGAGACTGAGTGCTGAGATCACACAGTAGAGGTTTAGTCTATGGATTTAGTCTATGAATTAGTCTATGGAAGTTAGAAAGAACCTGGTGGTTCTGGCAGGCAATCTTAGTGAGCGTAGGCAATAGTAAATATGAAGCAAAATCAGTTTTTGGAGCAGCCTTTTTCTCCTAGAAACCTTTTTGGAATTTGACTCCCAAAAATTAGACTGAAATTCTGATGCAGATTTGATCATATACAGTAAATTTGTGAATTACATCCTAATTTAACAAACTGAAATTTGGGATTAAATTTACACAGCACTAACTCTTGAGGGATACAAGCAAGGAGTATAACTATGCTCTCCGTAGTAGTCTGGGTTTTCATGGAAAATGTACCCTGTGCTGTGTCATAAGGGGGTCAATTCCCTGTAAATACTGCATACATTTTTTAGTTAAAATAACTCATGCAGTATTTATCTCAAAAGTAGTCAATTCACTAAAAAAAAAATGCGTCATTTACCAAATACATAAAAAATATATATATTTTGCAATATATAATCACTTAATTTAGCGTTATTTTGGGCTTTTTTTTCTATTTTTTTACATGCTAACACTGCACCAAAGTTAGACATTTTTGTTAATAAATGCCCACAGAAATTTGAAATATGAAACTGTGAAAACATTCTAGTGTGCTTTCATTCACAGGACGATCTCCCTCTGGTGCAATAGTACAATTTATTTTCATTCCTGAGGTCAGGGCAGAACATTTCCACACTGATACATTGGGCTGATTTACTAAAACTGGAGAGTGCAAAAATCTGGTGCAGCTGTTAGCATTGGTAGCCAATCAGCTTTTAATTGAAGGCTGTTCAATTAAGGTGTTACTAAACCCAGGACCCGGCATTCACTTATATCTGGTCTCCCACAGTACACAGAACATGGAAATGCAATTATTGTTTATAAATATGAACTGCTAAATACCTTTTCTCAGTATATAGCAGTTAACAGTATATAGCAGTTGTGTTACTTCTATTGGTCTTGTTACTTCTATTCGTGTCTGATTAAAGCTTGTAGGAGGAGTTTTCATTCTCCTCTGACTTCCTATGAGGCTGCAGGACCCTTGACCCTCTGTCCTGGACAGTGTTGAGTGGTCCTGTGCTGATCACATGCACCCTCCTAAGAAAAAAAAACACTCTCCATCATTACACACCAAACTAAGCATGTGCAGAGTGACTCCAAAGGCTCTGTACTATCAGGAGATGGATTAGGGACAATGGAAGGATCACAGAAGACAGGATCAAACTGCTTTTTTACGCAATGCAGAGGATTAACCTCTTAGATCCCACAGTGAGTATAACAATCATGATTTTACTGTTGTGGGTTTAGTAACACTTTAAGCTTTGACAAAAAACACCTGGAAGCTGATTGCTTTCTTTGAAGAGATGCACCAGATTTTGCACTTTCCAGTTTTAGTAAATAAACCCTATTGCATACTTTTAACTGCACGTCAGTACAGAATTCCCCTCATTGTTATTTTGTACATTTCTACACATCTACCAACTGCCAGGTGATAAATAATGAATGTGTATGTTCTTTAATCATTTATCTCTTGTTTTCTTTGGCAGTATTTACCTCACATTCGATATTTTACTTTGATGAGTTGACTTTCAAATTTTATCTCATGCAATATTTCCCAAAAATCTGTTACGTGACCTCCATATCATGTGTGGACTCCTTTAGTGAATTGACCCCAAAGTCTGAGGAATGCCTAAAGTAGGTTCATATAGTCCATGTGATCTTGTAAGCCTCTGACTTTTTCCCCGGAGACTATCTTCTCCAGGTGGCAAAGGAAGTCCATCTTACAAGTCCTGTCAAGAAGAGAAGGGGTGCCCGATCAGTTTCTAGTGATGATGGTACAAGCTGCAGTTAAGAAGTAAGCTCGTTTTCTCTTGCTTATAAAAGCAAGGGAGCATGGATGATGAGTAACCGTGGGAATGTTAGGAATCTGATCTTCGAATAGTATGTGGTATAATAGGAGGATTTTGTTTAAAAAATGTGTTATTAAGGAGCATGTTCCCAAGATATGGGTCATTGGGTCATTATGCAAGGGGGCTGTCTTACACCTCCAGCAGGTATCAGGAATTGAAGCATCAATGTTATGGTGGAGCACTATGGGGCATCAATACCTAGGATTTTGTAACTATGTTCCTGTGCCCTAGTGGATATAGAGCTCTTGTCCTATTCTAACTCATCCTTGTTAGTGTTAAGTTGTTCCTGCCATTTGTAGAAGAAATGTGGGTTCATCGGTAGGCTTCTCTCCAGAGGAGTGGGTATACTGTGAAGGCCTATCAGGTAAGAGCAGGGATTCAAAATCAGTATTAGGTGGCGGGGGTGAACCACACACGGAGCACACGGAGCTGCAGCTGGGCATGGGTGCCCCCACAGCAAGCTGCTTGCTGTGGGGGCACTCAACAGGAAGGAGGGGCCAGGAGCATAGAAGAGGGACCAGAGAAGAGGAGGATCTAAGCTGCTCTGTGCAAAACCACTACAACAGGGCAGGTAAGTATGACATGCTTATTATTTTTATAGAAAAAAAAAACAATCACTTTAGGGCTACTTTCACACTGGGGAGTCGGCGGTAAAGCGCCGCTATTTTTAGCGGAGCTTTACTGTTGTTTTTGCGGTCCTTTTTGGCTGCTAGCGGGGTGCTTTTAACCCCCTGCTAACAGCCAAAAAAGAGTTAAATTGCACCCGCAAAGCACCGGTTCTTTGGCGGCGCTGCCCATTGATTTCAATGGACAAGGGTGCCGTAGGAGTGGTGTATACTCTGCTCCTACAGCGCCTCAAAGATGCGGCTTGCAGGACTTTTTTTGGCACTCCGGATTTCACGCTGGAGTGAGAGGCGAGGCTCTTTACAGGTGCTAATTTTAGCGCTGTAAAGAGCCTCAGTGTGAAAGCAGCCAAACCTATCAAACCAGGAAACTCTCTTCACCCCTGTCAAGAAAAAAAAAACTCGCTTTACCTCTGTCCAAAAAAAAAAAACAGCTTCACCAGGGTCATACAGAAAACTCTCTTCACCCCTGTCAAGAAAAGAAAAACTTGCTTTACCTCTGTCTACAAAAAAACCGGCTTCACCAGGGTCATACAGAAAACTCTCTTCACCCCTGTCAGCAAGAATCCTCACTCAATATCAGCCAGAAAGGAAGCTCATTTCACCTGTGTAATGTTGTGGAACATAATCATTAGCTAAAACTCTTCTGACCTGTACATGTGCGTACAATGTACATAAAAGACACCAGTAAGCTGTACATATTAGATAGTAGTTGTACCATGCTTACTAAAGCCTCTCTTTGCCTTTGCAATTTGTGCATAGAAAATAAACTCATGTGACCTAAATGCAGAAAGAAGATACTCTACCTTAATCCCCACTTAATCTTAGGGGAACAACAGACTTAATCAGCAGTCTACTCTCATGTGTTGGTAATACCAAGGGCAGGGACTGATGTGAATGTATAATATATATATATGTAAAATGATGTGTAAATTGACGGTGCTATATAAGTACCTGTAATATAAAAATAATAAATAAAACAAAGAGACACTTTAACAGCTTCCCAACGCTGCACGACCATATACGTCAGCAGAATGGCACGGGTGGGCAAAAGGGCGTACAGGTACACCCCCTTTAAGAAGCGGCACTGCGGTGCCGCTGCATGCCCACCACATTCTGCATGACCATGGGTCCTGCGGACTCGATGTCCACCGGGTGCCTGCAGTCATGTCACGGAGAGGTAGAACAGGGAGATGCCTTTGTAAACAAAGCATTTCCCCGTTCTGCCTAGTGTCATGACAGAGATCACTGCTCCCTGTCATCGGGAGCAGTGATCGCTGTCATGTGTGTTGAAGCCCCTCCCCCCACAGTTAGAATCACTCCCTAGGACACACTTAACCCCTTCGTCGCCCCTAGTGGTTAACCCCATTCACTGCCAGTGTCATTTACACATTTTTATAGCACTGATCGCTGTATAAATGACAATGGTCCCAAAATAGTGTAAAAAGTGTCCGATGTGTCCGCCATAATGTCGCAGTCATGATAAAAATCGTACATGCCATTACTAATAAAAAAAATCAATAATAAAAATGCCATAAAACTATCCCCTATTTTGTAGACGCTATAACTTTTGCGCAAACCAATCAATATACGCTTATTGCGATTTTTTTTTACCAAAAATATGTAGAAGAATACAAATCGGCCCAAACTGAAAAAAAAAAATAGTTTTTTATATATATTTTTGGGGAATATTTATTATAGCAAAAAGGAAAAAAATTTTTTGTTTATAGCGCAAAAAAAAAAAACTCTGCAGAGGCGATCAAATACCACCAAAAGAAAGCTCTATTTGTGGGGGAAAAAAAAGGACGTCAATTTTGTTAAAGCGAGTGCCAAATCGCAAAAAGTGCTCTGGTTAGGAAGGGGGAAAATCCTTCCGGGGCTTAAGTGGTTAACCGTCATTATACAGTGGCCGGTCGCAACGATCCCGTGAACTGTCGTAGCTCTACGTTGGCTCCTTTAACCCAGATAGCAGGCGCCCGCTGCGGGGGTGCCGATGTTCATGACGGCGGTCGCGGGCACGAGAGCCAGAACAGGGACATGTGTGTGTAAACACACAAATCACTGTTCTGTGAGGAGAGGAGTTGCAGATCGTAGGTTCCTAATAGCTAGGAACCACAATCTGTCCTATAGCCAGTCCCCTCCCCCTACAGTTAGAACACACACTAGGGAACACAGTTAACCCCTTAATTGCCCACTAGTGTTAACCCCTTCTCTGCCAGTGACATTTATACAGTAATCAGTGCATTTTTATAGCACGGATTGCTGTATAATTGTCAATCAATCCAAAAATGTGTCAAAAGTGTCCGATGTGTCTGCCATAATGTCGCAGTCTCGATAAAAATTGCAGATCGCCGCCATTACTAGTAAAAAATAATAATAATAAAAATGACATAAATCTATCCCCTATTTTGTAGACGCTATAACTTTTGCTCAAACCAATCAATTTACGCTTATTGTGATTTTTATTACCAAAAATATGTAGAAGAATACGTATCGGCCTAAACTGAGAAAAAAATTTGCTTTAAAAAAAATGGGGATATTTATTATAACAAAAAGTACAAAATATTGTGTTTTTTTCAAAATTGTCGCTCTTTTTTTGTTTATAGCGCAAAAACTAAAAACCGCAGAGGTGATTAAATACCACCAAAAGAAAGCTCATTGAGCAGCCAAATCTTCCGGGGCTGAAGTGGTTAAAATGAACTTGTGATTTGTTTAGGTACTACCACCATTTACTTGGGAGGAATGAAGGTCCTGTGTAAGTCCTGTGTAATCTATGAATTACTAGGGTCATAGCTTTCATGGGGCTATAGCCTCATCTTGTGTGAGCACTGAGCCAAGCATGATCACATAGAGCAAGATGTATGCTCTTTCACGGCTGGTAGTACAGGGTACTGTAGACATGTGCGAAATGCATAATCAGAGGATAACTTCTCTGTAAACTATGTAGTAGACATGTGCGGTTAGTTTCGTACGAATCGTAAATTCGTACGAATTTTTCTAAATTCGTACATTCGTACGGAACCGAATTACGAATTTTTTTGGATACGAATTCTGTACGGAATACGAAATTCCGTTTACGAATTTCGGATCCAAATTATTCTAAATTTATTCGAATCCGGCAACTACCAAATATATCGAATTTCAATTTCAACTAATACTAAAGAAATTATTATAGCGGATATAACGAGTGATTCGAAATTCGGCTCCAAACTATTCGAATTCAACTACCAAATATATCGAATTTCAATTTCAACTAATACTAAAGAAATTATTATAGCGGATATAACGAGTGATTCGAAATTCGGCTCCAAACTATTCGAATTCAACTACCAAATATATCGAATTTCAATTTCAACTAATACTAAAGAAATTATTATAGCGGATATAACGAGTGATTCGAAATTCGGCTCCAAACTATTCGAATTCAACTACCAAATATATCGAATTTCTAATTTTCAACTAATACGAAAGAAATTATTATAGCGGATATAACGAATGATTAGAATTTCGGCTCCAACTACCAAATAATATCTAATTTCAACTAATACAAAATAAATTATTATAGCGGATATAACGAATGATTTGAATGGATTCGATATTCAGTATAACGAATATCGACAGTGTACGAATACTAACGAATTCTTTGTTGGTCCAAATTTCTTTACTACAGAAACATGTGACTGTTGGTTGACCAATCACATCAGAGGTTTTCTTGTGATGCTGAGGCCTACAGGGCAGGGCAGAGGGCACGCCCTGATCATATGACTTCTCTTTGTGGAGCTGATCATACAGTCAACTATTTGTGCCAGTGCATCTGCTCAAATATCGTTGCGATCCTTGGATTTTTGATATTCATTTGCCCTGATATCTGTTCGAGTCTGCAAGAGTATTATCCTTGATAGCTTATTTTGCTATTGGATTTCTTCTTTTGCTCCAGATTTTTGTTTTAGTCTGCTCATCTTTTTTTTTTGTCTTTTTTTGACTTGGAAGGCAAAATGAGCAGCAAACAAGGAGATCGAGGCAGAAAGAGTGCTGCTGCTGGGAGAGGGAGAGCTTCGAGCCGGCGTCAAGTAGAACAGCAGCAGGTGGGACGTTCTGTCTCTGCGGCCCCTGAGCTCAGCTCACCTCCCATGAAGTTGAGGCGACCAGGAGGAGTGAAAGAGCCTGCCAAACCGCAGACATCACGTCGCCAGCTGTTCCAGGAGGACTTACCTTGTACAAGCACTGCTGCTGGTAGCACTAGCATGCCCACTCGTACCTTTTATGGAAGAGGACGAGGGCAGACCAAAGGGAAACTTCCCAGTGCACACACCTTTGTGCAGCCAAAGATGGAGATCTTGGACAGCATGCTGCATGAAACATGTGAGAAGGCCCAGGCTGAACAAGCTCATCATGATGATGTTATCACTATCAGCACTCCAGGGAGCTTCGAGATAAGCAAGCAGGAGCCTGAGGAGAGTCAGCTTACAACACATTGTAAAGATCATCAGTCTTCCCCTGGCAATGTAGAAGAAGAGAAAGAGATGGAAACAAGTTTTCACATGGAGAACTTTGATTACCAACCATCGGCATCTACCCATGTTGGCCCCAGCGACAGCCCAGGAGAATATATCTCCCCTGACTCCCCACTACTTTTCTCCCCTTCTAAGTCCCCTGCCGTTATTTCAAAGCCTCCAGCATCATCGGCCAATGCAACCACAGCAACAGCACCCAAAATACCCGTGATGTTCCGATCTCATTCTCTTCTTCATCCTGCTCCTCCTGCTGAACCTCAGAAAGACAGTCCAACCACTGCAGTGGATGTGAGTCCATCACCAGGCACTGCGGGCAGTGTCATTGGTGCTGGCTGCCGTTCCAGCGTTTGGCTGCATTTCACCAAAATTGGCGTTGGTCAGAAGGCCAAATGCAAGCATTGTGGCAAGGACATCAGCCGGGGCCGAGACATAGGGCATCTCAGCAACAGCGGGATGAACCAGCACATGCGTGTGCACCACCAGGCTGTGCTGTTAGGGGAGAAAATTGTGTCCCCTCCAAACACCAAAAGAGGAACCAATACCAATAGTGGCACCACCACAGCCACCACCATAAGTACCAGCACCACCACCCCACATCCAACCCATACCAGCCACCAGGCCACCCTGGAAGATTTTGGTGGCTTTCACAGTGCAAAAGGAATGTCTCAGGCACAGGTTAGGAAGATTACACGCCTGATCGGCCAGCTTATTGCAGTTGGAGGAGCACCATTCAATATGGTAGAAGGTGAGCCCTTCAGGCAGTTGATGCAGGCTGTTGCACCACAGTACCGTGTGCCATCACGAAAGACCTTTAGCCAAACTGTGGTGCCAGCCTTATACAGGTCTTGTGTTGGGGTGCTGAAGGACGAGATTAGAAAGGCAGGTGGACAGGCAGTGCACCTGACCACTGACCTGTGGAGTGCATCTAGTGCCCGACACGCCTTCCTGTCCCTGACGGCACATTGGTGGCAGGGCAAGGTGTCATCTGGATCCTCGTCATCAGCACTTGTCAAAGAGGGGCACCGTTCTTTTCTGCTGCACGCTGAGGTGCTTGATGAGAAGCATACAGCGCAAAATATCCTGCAAGCCCTGCAGAAAATGTTGTTGCAGTGGTTTCAGGCAGACACTGACAGCAACAGCTACAGGATTGGCTATATTGTGACAGACGGAGGCAGCAACATGGTGAAGGCTGTAAGGGATGGCAGATTTGTGGGTGTGCGCTGCTCAGCCCACCTTCTCCACCAGGTGGTAACCGAAAGCTTCCGATTGGTGGAGGCTAATTCTGGCGGCGATGGAAGGCTGTCCAAAGTGGTGGACTCTTGCCGGAAGATGGCTGGCCACTTCCATCGAAGTGTGAGGGACAGCCACCTCCTCAGGTTGGAACAGAGGAAGGCAGGCCTTCCAGAACACTGCCTAAAACAGGATGTGGGGACTAGGTGGAATTCAACCCTAGCAATGCTGGAACGCATCCTTGAGCAGCAGAAGGCTCTCCATGCCATGGCCTGTGAACATAATATCGGCATAGAGAGACCTTTAGGCAGGGAGGACTGGGCCATAATTGGGCAGATTGTGGCAGTCCTCAAACCATTCCTCTCTGTGACAGAACATCTGAGCCGCGAGGATGCCAGCATTGCTAATGTGCTGCCGCTTTTTAACCATCTTCAGACTAAATTGGAGCGGTTCATGTCAGCTCAGGAACCTTTGCCTGGTGGTGTCCCTCAACCTGATGTGTTGGCTCTGCTCAAGACATTTCTCTTGGAATTGGGCAGGCGCACGCAGGATTTGACCGCCTCTTGCCCAGAACTGATGCTGGCTGCCATGTGTGACCCTCGTTGCAAGGGCAAAATGGCTGTGCAGTGCAGTGCTCTCACAACATGGCGGGACAGACTGATTGACAGGGTGCGTCAGAGGGAAAGGCAGATGGTAAGGCCGCAAGAGCTGGGAGAGGAGGAAGAGGAGGAAGAAGATATTGAAAACCCCCTCTCCCATGCAACAGCATCTACTGATTCTGAAGTGAGCAGCAGAGCTCCTGCCAGCGGTCGCGGAGCATCTTCTTCCGTCTTGACTGAGGCATTTGACACCCTAATGGGAACCTCCAGCAGCATAGTGCGCCCCAGGAAACGCATTTCATCAAAGGAGGTTGTCATGACATATTTGTCATCCCCACCAGTGCACCCCACCACAGATCCTATGTCTTTTTGGCAGGAGAAGAGCGAGGAGTGGCCTGCCCTCGCAGATATTGCCAAGGAGCTACTGTCCTGCCCTCCAACAAGTGTCCAGAGTGAGCGGGTGTTTTCTGTGACGGGAAACATCCTGTCACCCCAAAGATCACAGTTGTCCCCCCAGCTAATGGAGCAGTTAGCATTTTTGAAAATAAATTTGCCAAAGCTGGGGTACCCCTCCCTTACTCTGGACATTCCTTGAACTCACTGACTGACTGTCTGCACTCTGCAGCAGAGATGGCCTCTTGGTCTTAGACTCTTTAGTTGGACCCTGTCCCTCCCCACAATCAAAGTTTCTTAAATGCCCAAAAAAATATTTATACCCATTCAATTGTTGTTCGATGTGCCAAATGTAATTATACTAATCCACAAGCTGGTAAACGCTGTGGCCTGATGTTCCCCAATGTGCCCCAATAATATGCCATGTGCCCCAGTATGCCCTGATGTGCCCCAATATGCCCTGATGTGCCCCAATATGTTTGGGTGGGGGAAGGGGAGTGTTTTTGTTTTCTGCCATTGCAGAAGGGAACTAACTACTGTTATTAAGTTAAGTTATTAATAATTTATTGTTGGAGTTGCTTTATGCTTTAGAGAGACCTAATAAACATTTCTATGTTCAGTTGTACAGTAGTGTCTGTCACCTTATTCTGTCCTATATGTCTGCCTGGCTACCTTGGATGGGGAATGGGATGGGGTGGGGGACAGAATGTATAGCTCGCTTTGCAACACTCCTTTTGAGTTGCGGAGCAGGCGGAGGAGGGAACTTTTTATTTCTGTGTCAATGTGGCTTATCACAGTGTGTCTATGTGTCTAGTGTGCTGTAAACATAAACACCTCCCTCAACAAAATCAAGCACTAAAGACTGCTGGTTTTATTACTTCAAAACAACTTTATTTTTACACACAAAATAAAAGTATAAAATAATATATTAGATTTGAACAAACAAACAAAATAGCTATGGTCCTGGAGCACGCAGTGGATGCTGGTTTCATCATGATGGAGAGGCTTCTCGGCTGCTCATGGTGGTGGTAGAGCTAGTACCAGGCAATGGAGCATTGTGTCTGGAAATTGCTTCCAGCAAACATAATTTGCAATGCTCCATTGCCTGGTTCTGTTGTAGGTTGAACCGGACCCACATCCTTTCCATATCATCAGTGTGGTTTCTGATGGCACGGTGGAGGGTCCGGTTCAACCTACGATTCTCCCTCTGCATTTTTTTGTTGGCTTTGGCCAGCCTCCGCATCTCTGTCAGCAGGACAGTTGTCTGACTCGGTGTTGGTGGTGGCAACTGCGGCACTGGCTGCTCCTCTGGAGGGTGAGGCAGTGGAGGACGTACAGGGGGGGCAGCTTCCTGTGGCCCTAGAGTCTGCTTCTGGGCCAAAGGGGTCAGCTCGGTCTCATCCCGGAGCGAAATCCCGTCTGACAGGTCTTCTTGTTGATCTGAAATAGACGAGATAGCCAATGTTGATGCTAGCATTCAAAGAAATTGATTTCTAGAGATTATAATAAAAACATATTTTATTCCTTTTTATTTTGACATTGTCCTTTAAAAAATAAATACTATTTGTGTAACATATACATATATTCCTATTACAAGGAATGTATTGTAAACATCCTTTGTAATAGAAAAAAAACAATGACAGGTCCTCTTTAATGTGAAATCTGGGGTCAAAAAGACCTCAGATCTCATATATTATCTACACAAAAATACAATAAAAAATTAATATAAAAAGAAATGTCATATTCTTCTCCCCCACCCAAAAAAAAAACCCTTTAAGATTGGAGGGCAGAAGTGGACCTGATCGTCTCCACCGCCTCTTTGGCCCCTGATAAAAGTGAACTTGCGGCAAGTCCGCCGCAGTAACCAATTTTATCTGAAAGAGGACCGCCCGCTGAAGAAGATACCGGGGTTATGGCAGCTATCTGCTGCCATAACAATGGTGGTCCTCTTCAAACAGCCGACATATAACTGCGGCGGGTGGTCCTTCCTTAAGTTTTTAAGGGAACAGTTTTCTTTTTTTTTTTTTAAACAAACGCTTTCAATAAAAATAGGTTTGTTTTTCTCTTTATAATATATAGCAAAGAATTTATTTTCACTACTCTTCTAAGTTCCACCCTAGTTACTAACTTACTGTTACTGGTGGCTGTCTGATTGTAGTGGCGTTCAGATACTAAGATCAGATGCATTTCCAAATATTGTAGTAATAGAATAAACAATTATAGGTTACAATACTAACAGTGGGGTCTATTTACTAAAGGAAAATACACTTTCCACTACAAGTGCACTTGGAAGTGCAGTCGCTGTAGATCTGAGGGGGACAGTCATGCAAGGGGAAAAAAAAACAGAATGTTTGTTTGTACACGATTGGAAGATAAAATCAGCAGAGCTTCCCCTCAATTCAGAGTTTCTCCTCAGATTTACAGCGACTGCACTTCTGGGGAGGACTTCCCCTCCAGCTGTTTGTAATAACAGACAAGCGGCTGCTAGTGCTTAGCCACATTGGTTGTTAAAAAACAGCACCGGACGGGTGATGTCTGCCGCTGCAAGCATCACCCGAGTACAACACCTTGAAGCACTATATTGGTAAGTTTGTCAACGATAATTACAAAAAAAGGGGCCACCATTAATCGGTAGACCCCTAGTTTGGGGTGTGTGCTGTGTGTATGAACTTAAAAATGGATGGTTGTAGCTTTTTTTATGTGTTTGTGAACTTAGTGTGGATGATGGTGCCTTGTGTCCTTTTTTCTTTATATTGGCAGCTTGCGTATTCTAGTACTTACGTCGAGGAGAAATGGGGCGTTGCTTCCTGGCAGAAGGAGCTGATGCTGGAGGGTCTGGGATATGGCAGCTCAGGCTTTCTGTTAAGATAGAATAAAGAGTTATGGTAACCACTTCTGGACCAAGCCTATTTATGACAGTTATTGTTTACAATTTAAAATCAAAACTTTTTTCTAGAAAATTACTGAGAACCACAAACATTATAATTATATATATATATATGTGCACTGTGTGTGTATTTGCACAGCGGCCTTTCAAAAGCAATTTTAGGTGAGAAATTAACTGAATTAAAAACATTTTTTTTTACAGTAAATGTATTTAGCCCAATTTTTGGGGATATTGCGATAGTCGATGTTACTCCAAGTAAAATAGATAGATATCGAACATGTTATGGTTTAAAATTGCAAACGCTCTTGGAATCGCGATAAACTACGGTACTTAACTACTTCCCACCCGGCCACTGTACATAGACGGCCGGGTGGGAGCCGTCTACTTCTGATCTGACGTTCTGGAACGTCCTTCTGAAGTAGAGGGATCGCGCGCGTGCCAGCGCAGTGGCGCGATCCCGATGCGGCCGTGTCACCCGGACACGGCGCATCTCGGATCGGCAGGAGGGGTCGGTGATTGGCCCTCCTGATCACATGACGGCCGTGTCGAATCACAGCCGTCATGTGATGTAAACAAACAGCCGTTTGCTAGGCAATCGGCTCTCCTCTCCTCACACGGAAGTCGTTGGTGAGGAGAGGAGAGCGGATCACTCCAGCCGGCTGGTGATCAGTGAGTATTAGCTGTTTTTACAGCTTTTTACTCACTGATCACCAGTGTAGTGTCCCCACAGTGTAAACACACATGTCCCCACACATGTCCCCAAAACACACATGTCCCCTAATAAAAACACATGTCCCAAAATAATAAAAACACATGTCCCTCACATATGTCCCGGTAAAATAACATGTGTCAATGATTATCTGCACACATATGTCCGTGATCACCTGCACACAGTCATCTGTACATGATCATTTGCGTACATATGTCCGTGATCACGCGAACCAATTATTAATATACACTTAACGTAATTTTTTTGACCAAAAATATGTAGAAGAATACGTAATTTTACGTATCGGCCTAAACTGAGGAAAAAAAATATTTATTTTTATATTTTTGGGGGATAATTTTTATGACAAAGTAAAAAATATTGATTTTTTTTTAAAAATTGTTGCTCTTTTTTTGTTTATAGCACAAAAAAATAAAAACCGCAAAGGTGATCAAATAAATACCACCAAATACCACCCTATTTCTGTTCAAAAAAATACGCCAATTTTGTTTGGGAGCCACGTCGCACGACCGCGCAATTGTCACTTAAAGCGACGCAGTGCCGAATCGCAAAAAGTGCTCTGGTAAGGAAGGGGGGAAAATCATCGGGGGCTGAAGTGGTTAAATACAATAAATAGATGTTTGTTATTATGTTTGCTTTGTGTTGGTTAGGTAGGTAGTAGGTACTCACCACTGCCAGAATATTGAGGGGGGCATGAAGCAGAAGCAGCTGTTCCTGTTCCCTCCTCCACGGATGATGACATTGATCGATCTGGAAAACATGAATGTAAAGCAAAACGTAAGTCTCACATGCCGCAGTCATAAAAAATATAGTGAGCTGCAAACAACAACCATATAACTGCAATATATAATGATAGATTTTATTTTACTCACCAGCTCTCAGTCTCTGGTGCTTGGCGGCGGATCTGGCACTGGCAGTGCTCACTCCAGGGGGCGGGGCATCTTCGTGAAGTAGGAGGCCATCCTTAAGCTCTGCCTCCCACTGTCTAAATAAGACAGTCTTGCCTCCTCCAGTGGCCTGCCTCTCAATTTTTTTATGGACAGAGGCCCGACAATCATAAAATCTGCAAATGAAAATAGTATATTTAGTAAATATACACACGTTAATATTATTTTTATTTTACATGTTACTTTTCTGTGTCTGTCTGTGTCAAATAAATATATTAAATATATTTGTGTTACGTTCAAATCAGTTTATTACTCAAAGCCTACTGTGTGTGTTTTTCACAAATATGGGGTGTGTTCTAAGAGTGATATAAAATTTGAATAATTATTACCTGTGCCTGACACCAGCGGTGGTCCTGCGAACCTTGGACAGGGCATTCACAGAGTCCCGGACTCGATCCCAGGCTGCTGTCTTCTGGGCAGTAGGGACGTTGAGGCTGAACAATGTGGCCTTGTCCCTCCTAACAGCAGCCACCAGAGCAGCGTTTTCCTGGGGGGTAAAGACTGGCCCCCTTGTTGATGACGTCATCGTCTTCTGCTGCTGCTTGCGTTTGGTTCGCTGGTGGTCGCCGGTGTCAGACATTTCATCTTCTGATATGGGGGGGGGCATACGCCTCTTTTTTTGGCCATGCTCCCGCTCCCGCTCCACTCCACTTCCATGGCCATGCTCCCTTCCACTCTTCATCTCCTCTTCACGCCTCCTCTCCCCTCCGCGCTTCCTCTCCCTGTCCCCTCCGCGCTTCCTCTCCCTGTCCCCTCCGCGCTTCCTCTCCCTGTCCCCCCTACTACGCTTCCTCTCCCTGTCCTCTCTACTATGCTTCCTCTTCTCTACTCTTCCCTCCTCTCTCCTCAACCCCCCACTGATCCTCCTCTCACCCCCACTCCAGTCCCCTCCACTCCTGTGCTCCCCTCCACCCCCTGACCCTCCACTCCTCTCTCCTCCACTCTTCTCCCCTCCACTCATCCGATCCCCTCCACTCATCCGGCGCTCCCCTCCACTCATCCGATCCCCTCCCATCATCCGGCGCTCCCCTCCACTCATCCGATCCCCTCCACTCATCCGGCGCTCCCCTCCACTCATCCGATCCCCTCCACTCATCCGGCGCTCCCCTCCACTCATCCGATCCCCTGAGTCCTCTCCACTCTCACTCACAACAACAACTTTCAAACCAACACTCTCACTCACACATACATTCTCACTCCCAGACATTCTAATTCCACACAAATCACAAATTCAGTCCACACAAAAACAACAACCACAACTCCAACAATACCACTCTCTCTGCTCTCAGTCTCTGCTCTGCTCTCTCTCTGTTCCTCCCTCACTACACTACAGTCACACGGAGTCACACGGTCTCTCTAAATTACATCCAGGGGCCGGCCTCTCAAAACTACATCCAGGGGCGGAGACTATAGGCACATGTCAAAAACGAAAGTAAAGAATAAACGAGATTTCGAATAGTTACGAATAACAGCGATGTATTAGAAAAGTACGAATCCATTCGACGCATGCAGCGCCGCAGCGCCACTGTGTCAGACATGTAAATTTACGAATCAACGACCAAAAAGAAAAAAGTTACGAATGTACGAATCCATTCGAAGCGCGTTAGCCAGCGCCATTGTGAGAGAGTGAGAGACACGTAAAATGACGAATCAGTAAACCAAAAAAAAAAAAAAGTTACGAATCCATTCGAAGCACGTTAGACATCGCTATTGTGAGAGAGAGACGCGTAAAATGACAAATCAACAAACCAAAAAAAATAACGAATTTGAGAATCCATTCGAAGCACGTTAGACAGCGCCATTGTGAGAGAGTCAGAGAGACACGTAAAATGACGAATCAACAAACAAATAAAAAAAGTTACGAATCCATTCGAAGGACGTTAGACAGTCACAGCGCAATTGTGAGAGAGAGACACGTAAAATGACAGATCAACAAACAAAGAAAAGTAACGAATTTAAGAATCCATTCGAAGCACGTTAGGCAGCACCATTGTAGAGACACGAAAAATGACGACTGAACAAACAAAAACAAAAAAAGTTAAGAATGTACGAATCCATTCGAGGCACGTTAGACAGGGCCATTGTGAGAGAGACACGTAAAATGACAAATCAACAAACAATAAAAAGTAACGAATTTAAGAATCCATTCGAAGCACGTTAAGAATAAGCAGCGCCATTTTAAGAGACACGGAAAATTACGAATCAACAAACCAAAAAAAAAGTTACGAATGTACGAATACATTCGAAGCACGTTAGACAGCGCCATTGTAAGAGAAAGAGAGACATGTAAAATGACCAATCAACAAACCAAAAAAAGTAACGAATTTACAAATCCATTAGAATAACGTTAGGCATAGGCAGAGCTATTGTCTACACAGTACACACACACACAATAGACTGTTGTTATGCAACCTTAATACGTTTTCGGATATTATTCGTAGAGTGTCGCTATTCGTTAACCAAATTAACGATTCTTACGATTCGTACGAAATCCGTATTTCGTACGAATCCGAATTAAATTCCGTATACGAAACCCGAATTACGAATTTTTTTGGATACGAAATAAAACGGAACGAAACGAAACGTATTTTTTGACGGATCCCATGTCTACTATGTAGCGCCGGGCTCCTAATGAGCACGCGCTATATGTTTTGTAAATTTAAATGTTCCTAAAACCACAGTTGTGTTTTAGGGTTAATTGCTCTAAATTATGGTCTCAGTACCAGTTTGGCTGGATTGCATAGTATTCTGCTTGACCATAGGTGTTGGTGTCACCTCTGGCAAGTACAGGAACGCAGTCCGGTTGGACGCATTGGGTGCCAATTTCTCTTGGAACCAACCAGTGAGTGTGTTGTCTCGCTGTGCATTCAGGGAGAAGGTATTTAAGGTACTGAGGTCATTTGCTTCTGGGTTCCGGTCCAGAAGATTTTCTGTCTGTTTGGTCCTGGTCCTCCTGACCAGCCCTCAGGGGCCCTCATGGCCTGGGGTGCGGTTCCATCTGTTTCCGAGTCTAAGGGCTAGCTAGGCCAAGGCGCAGTAACTGGAAGGAGGATTCCAAGGCGGTGCGGTGCCGTCTCGGTTTTGGAGAGGCCCAGCAACTGAGAACGCAACCAGGGGAGGACTCTTCAGAAGAGGGCCACGCACAAGGCTGGCTGCTCGGCAAGAGCCTGGAAGCTAAGTTAAAAGGACACCAGGTGAATCCACACTCGTGCGGTATCGCCGGACCAGCTGCAAGATACTGGTACCGTATGAGGGTTCTCTAATTTTATATATCCTTCAGTTACAACCAAGTCTGTGGCAGAAACTTTTCAGTTACAAGTCCTACAACCAAGCCTGTGGCAGAGACTTTGCTTTATCTGAATCACCTATCGGCTGCTAAATCTGGTGAGAGGAGATTTATCCGATAGCTGTAATATCCAGTTGCGAATGGCTATTCCCTGGATTGCCCTCTATTCCTTTATTGAGAGACTAGGGATTTTTATTTGCAAAATGGTAGACAAAACACAAAGTGGATCCAGTGTTGGTCTGTTAACCACTTGCCGACCGCCCCATGTAGATATACGTCGGCAGAATGGCACGTACAGGCAGAACCACGTACCTGTACGTGCCATTCTTTAGGCGGTTGGGGGGTCCGATCGGACCCCCCTCCGCCGGCGGGGACGGTCGGCATCGCTTCAGGAGCGATCCGGGACGAGGGGACGGCCAGTGGTTTCTGGCCACCCCCTCGCGATCGCTCCTGGCGAATGAAAAGCTTCCCCTTCCTGTCTATTGTATAGACAGGAAGGCGGAAGTGATGTCACGCTCGGTGCGCCGGTCTATGTGACCGGAGACGCCGAGCGGCGAACATGTTAAGGTTAGTGCACAACACTACACTGACACCAGTACAGTTAGGCACACAAAACACCCCCCTGTCACCCCCTGATCACCCCCCAGATCACCCCCTCCCCCCCCAGTCACAGTGTCACTAATTGCAGTGATCATTTATTTACTGATCACTGCATTTAGTGTCAGTGTGACTGTAATAACTGTCAGGGCAGTTAGTTTTAGGTCCTAGGTAGCCCCCTACCCCCCCCTAATAAAGGTTTAACCCCCTGATTGCCCCTAGTTAACCCCTTCACCCCCTTTTGCCAGTGTCACTAAGCGATCGTTTTTCTGATCGCTGCATTGTGTCGCTAGGTAACCATTTTTTTTTTATTTTAACCGCCATGTTTTATATAGGTTCATAAATAGTTTTATAGGTCAGGTACCCCCATATTACAACCTAAATAAAGGTTTTAACCCCCTGATTGCCCCTAGAGTTAACCCTTTCACCAGTAATCACCGTATAACTGTCACTGGTGACGCTGGTTAGCCAGTTAGTTATTTCGTTATTTAGGTTCCCCGTCAGGTTTTTATATAGCGTCAGGTACCCCCATATATTACCTAATAAAGGTTTAACCCCCTGATTGCCCCTAGTTAACCCTTTCACCCCCTTTTGCCAGTGTCACTAAGCGATCGTTTTTCTGATCGCTGCATTAGTGTCGCTAGGTAACCAGTTTTTTTTTAGGTTAACCGCCATGTTTATATAGGTTCATAAATAGGTTTATAGGTCAGGTACCCCCATATTACAACCTAAATAAAGGTTTTAACCCCCTGATTGCCCCTAGAGTTAACCCTTTCACCAGTGATCACCGTATAAAATGTCACTGGTGACGCTGGTTAGCCAGTTAGTTATTTCGTTATTTAGGTTCCCCGTCAGGTTTTTATATAGCGTCAGGTACCCCCATATATTACCTAATAAAGGTTTAACCCCCTGATTGCCCCTAGTTAACCCTTTCACCCCCTTTTGCCAGTGTCACTAAGCGATCGTTTTTCTGATCCCTGCATTAGTGTCGCTAGGTAACCAGTTTTTTTTTGTATTACTGTTACGGGTGACGCTGGTTAGTTAGCTTGTTTTTTATACTGTCAGGGCACCCGCCATTTATTACCCAATAACGGTTTAACCCCCTGATCGCCCGGCGGGTGATATCAATTAGGTTTTAGGGTCAAATAAGGTCTGCGTCGCCCCAGGTTAGTGCCAGTACCGCAAACACCCACGCGCAAAGCATACACCTCCCTTAGTGGTATAGTATCTGAACAGATCAATATCTGATCTGATCAGATCTATACTAGCGTCCCAGCAGTTTAGGGTTCCAAAAAAACGCATTGTTAGCGGGATCAGCCCAGATACCTGCTAGCACCTGCGTTTTCCCCCTCCGCCCAGCCCAGCCCACCCAAGTGCAGTATCGATCGATCACTGTCACTTACAAAACACTAAGCACACATAACTGCAGTGTTCGCAGAGTCAGGCCTGATCCCTGCGATCGCTAACATTTTTTTTGTGGTAGCGTTTTGATTCAGTCGCTAACAGTCAGGAGCTTTTTTACCTGTGAATCTCAAAAAAATAAAAAAAACAAAAATAGTTGTCGTTTTATTGTTCTCTCTCTCTCTCTATTGTTGCTCTTTTTTTACTCCATTCTATTCTGCAATGTTTTATTATGTTTTATCATGTTTTATCATGCTTGCTTTTCAGGTATGTAATTTTGTTTACTGTGTTTTAGTGTTAAGCATTTTTTTGTTTTCAGGTGCGCCATTCAGTTGCAGCGCGGATTTATTTATCTTGACAGCAACAGCGTTTGCTCCCACGATACATAAAGCCGCGACTCCAACGCTGTAGGAGGTGATTTCACCACCACAGTTAAAAAAAAGAGCATATGTGCCGAAGCATGGGGGCAGCAGGGGGGGCGGGGAGGAGCGATTGGCTCCTAATGCCACGTACATACGGTCGAAATTCCGACCGTGTGTACACGGCATAACTTTTGCGGGAGGATGCCCCCATGCATCGGCATATATAAATGGTGCATGTATGCCCATCATTAGAAGTGGGTGGATGAAGGGAGGTATTCTAATGGTGGGCATACCCACCAATCAATCTCTTTTTTTCGTTCAGCCAAGAGGCTGCATGAAAAAAAAAAAGATTACAATATATGTCCAGTATGTTGCTGGACTTTGAATGGTTATACCAGAATGATGCCTGCAGGTTTAGGTATCATCTTGGTATCATTCTTTTCAGCCAGTGATCGGCTTTCATGTAAAAGCAATTCTAGCGGGTAATTAGCCTCTAGACTGCTTTTACAAGCAGTAGGAGGGAATGTCCCCCCTCCCGGATATAAACCGCGCCATTGGGAAATTGGGAAAGCATTTTATCACACCAATCTTGGTGTGGTCAGATGCTTTGAGGGCAGAGGAAAGATCTAGGGTCTAATAGACCCCAATTTTTTCAAAAAAAGAGTACCTGTCACTGCCTATTGCTATCATAGGGGATATTTACATTCCCTGAGATAACAATAAAAATCATAACAAAGAAAAAAAATGGAAGGAACAGTTTAAAAATACAATAAAAAACCCAAAAAAAAAAAAAAAAAAAAAAAAAAAAAAAAAAAAAAGCACCCCTGCCCCCCCTTCTCTTGCGCAAAGGCGTACACAAGCGTTGGTCTGGCGTCATATGTAAACAGCAATTGCAGCATGCATGTGAGGTATCACCGCGAAGGTCAGATCGAGGGCAGTAATTTTAGCAGTAGACCTCCTCCGTGAATCTAATGTGGTATCATGTAAAGGCTTTTAAAGGCTTTTAAAAATGTATGTAGTTTGTCGCCACTGCGTGTTTGTGCGCAATTTTAAAGCATGTCGTGTTTGGTATCCATGTACTCGGCCTAAGATCATATTTTTTATTTCATCAAAAATTTGAGCAATATAGTGTGTTTTAGTGCATTAAAATAAAAAAAAGTGTATTTTTTTCCACAAAAAATGCGTTTGAAAAATCGCTGCGCAAATACTGTGTGGAAAAAAAAAATGCAACACCCACCATTTTAATCTGTAGGGCCTTTGCTTTAACAATATATATAGTGTTTGGGGGTTCAACGTAATTTTCTTGCAAAAAAAAAATATGTTTTCATGTAAACAAAAAGTGTCAGAAAGGGCTTTGTCTTCAAGTGGTTAGAAGAGTGGGTGACGTGTGACATAGGCTTCTAAATGTTGTGCATAAAATGCCAGGACAGTTCAAACCCCCCCCAAATGACCCCATTTTGGAAAGTAGACACCCCAAGCTATTTGCTGAGAGCAATGTTGAGCCCATTAAATATTTTTTTTTTTTGTCCCAAGAGATTGAATAATGAAAAAAAAAAAAAAAATATATATATTTTTTTTACAAAAAGTTGTCACTAAATGATATATTGCTCAAACATGTCATGGGCATATGTGGAAATACACCCCAAAATACATTCTGTTGCTTCTCCTGAGTACGGGGATACCACATGTGTGGGACTTTTTGGGAGCCTAGCTGCGTACGGAACCCCAAAAACCAAGCACCGCCTTCAGGCTTTCTAAGGGAGTAATTTTTTTATTTCACTTCTCACTGCCAATCACAGTTTCGGAGGCCATGGAATGCCCAGATGGCATAAAACCCCCCAAAATGACCCCATTTTGGAAAGTAGACACCCCAAGCTATTTGCTGAGAGGTATTGTGAGTATTTTGCAGATGTCGCTTTTTGTCACAAAGTTTTGAAAATTGAAAAAAAAAAAAAAAAAAAATTTTTTTTTCTTTACTTTCTTCATTTTCAAAAACAAATGAGAGCTCAAAAATACTCACCAGGCCCCACAACAAATAGCTTGGGGTGTCTACTTTCCAAAATGGGGTCATTTGGGGGGGTTTTGTGCTATTTTGGCATTTTATGGCCTTCGAAACTGTGATAGGTAGTGAGGAGTGAAATCAAAAATTTGCACCCTTAGAAATCCTGAAGGCGGTGCTTGGGTTTCGGGGCCCCGTACGCGGCTAGGCTCCCAAAAAGTCCCACACATGTGGTATCCCCATACTCAGGAGAAGCAGCAAAATGTATTTTGGGGTGCAATTCCACATATAACTATGGCATGTGTGAGCAATATATCATTTAGTGACAACTTTTGAAGAAAAAAAAAAATTATTTTTTATTTTTGTCTTTATTCAATCACTTGGGACTAAAAAAAAAAATATTCAATGGGCTCAACATGCCTCTCAGCAAATAGCTTGGGGTGTCTACTTTCCAAAATGGGGTCATTTGGGGGGGTTTTGTACTTCTCTGCCATTTTAGCACCTCAAGAAATGAAATAGGCAGTCATAAATTAAAAGCGGTGTAAATTCCAGAAAATGTACTCTAGTTTGTAGACGCTATAACTTTTGCGCAAACCAATAAATATACGCTTATTGGCATTTTTTTTACTAAAGACATGTGGCTGAATACATTTTGGCCCAAATGTTTGACTAAAATTGAGTTTATTAGATTTTTTTTTTATAACAAAAAGTAGAAAATCTCTTTTTTTTTCAAAATTTTCGCTCTTTTTCCGTTTATATCGCAAAAAATAAAAATCACAGAGGCAATCAAATACCATCAAAAGAAAGCTCTATTTGTGGGAAGAAAAGGACGCAAATTTCGTTTCGTTACAAAATTGCATGACCGCACAATTACCAGTTAAAGTAGTGCAGTGCGAAATTGAAAAAAGACCTCTGGTCCTTAAGCTGACAATTGGTCCGGGGCTGAAGTGGTTAAAGTGTGAATGGGGAGCAGGTGTGTTAAATTTGGTGTTATCGCTCTCACTCTCTCATACTGGTCACTGGAAGTTCAACATGGCATCTCATGGCAAAGAACTCTCAGAGGATCTGAAAAAAAGAATTGCTGCTCTACATAAAGATGGCCTAGGCCAGGGATATGCAATTAGTGGACCTCCAGCTGTTGCAGAACTACAAGTCCCATGAGGCATTGCAAGACTCTGACAGCCACAAGCATGACACCCAGAGGCAGAGGCATGATGGGACTTGTAGTTTTCATGTTGGTAACAACCCATGCAATCCTAACATACAAAGAAACCAAAACAGAAATTAAGTTCTGTGTAATAAAATGGGATGACACAGAGAAAAAGTATTGAACACATGAAAAAAGGGAGGTGCAAAAAGGCATATCAAGCCAAGACCAGCTGAAATCTCTCTCTTAGAAAGCAATCCTGCCACTTGTCAGTGCAAATTAATATCAGCTGGTTCAATCTCAACTGATGGCCTATAAAAAGGTGTCTCATTACCAAGCTGTCACACAAGAAACATCTCATGATGGGTAAAAGCAAAGCGCTCTCTCAGAACCTTTGCAACCTTATTGTTGCAAAACATACTGATGGCATTGGTTACAGAAGGATTTCTAAACTTCTGAAAGTTTCAGTGAGCACTGTTGGGGCCATAATCCGGAAGTGTAAAGAACATAATTTCACCATAAACCGGCCACAACCAGTTGCTCCTTGCAAGATTTCTGAGAGGAGTGAAAAGAATTATCAGAAGAGTTGTCCAAGAGCCAAGGACCTGGAATTAGTAGGTACAATTGTTTAAAAAAAAAACAATAAGTAATGCACTCACTCGCCATGGCCTGTATGCACACTCACCACGCAAGACTCCATTGCTGAAGAAAAAGGATATTGATGCTTGTTTAAAGTTGGCTGCACAACATTTAGACAAGCCTGTGAAATACTGGGAGAATATAGTCTGGTCAGATGAGACCAAAATTGAACTCTTCGATGCCATAATACACACCATGTTTGGAGATCAAATGGCACATCACCTCAAAAACACCATACCAACAGTGAAGTTTGGAGGTGGGAACATCATGGTGTGGGTGGGGCTGTTTTTCAGCATATGGTACTTAGTCTGTCCATCCTCACTTGGAACCTTCTCCTGGAGCTAAGTATGCTGTCCCTATCCAGCGTGGATCTTGTGCCTACTACGCAAATGCACACCAACCACAGTGGGGCACTGCTATATATAAGCATTGCCCACACTAAATATGGTTGCTGAGATCATCCAGGGTTGCAGTATCAAATTGGATCACTGCTCCCCAGGTAACACCTACAGAGGCTGCAGAGGAACAAGACTCCTCTCCTCCATACCCTCTCTACAGTGGTTTGCAACACAGCACCACCTACTGACACGTACCTTGTGGGTGAGCCTGACGTGCAGAGGGAGACCTCTCGTACAGCCCTGGTTCCTGGGACACTGGAGTTGGGGACAGTGACCGTAGGAGCACAGTGAGGTAGGAGTGCCTGCAGAGTTCTCTGAAGCTGGAGATGATGACCACTGGGGAGTGCTGAGGAACGCAGGTCGGCTGGATGCAGGTGCGCAGGATGCAGGTGCGCAGGATGCTGGTCAGCAGGATGCAGGTGCGCAGGATGCAGGTCAGCAGGATGCAGGTGCGCAGGATGCAGGTCAGCAGGATGCAGGTCAGCAGGATGCAGGTGCGCAGGATGCAGGTCAGCAGGATGCAGGTGCGCAGGATGCAGGTCAGCAGGATGTAGGTGCGCAGGATGCAGGTGCACAGGATACAGGTCGGCAGGATGCAGGTGCGCAGGATGCAGGTCAGCAGGCAGGAACAAGGTCAGACAAGCCAGGTCATACACAGCGGATCAGATCAGACAGAATCGGCAGACAAGGGATGGTCAGAGTCCAGGCTTAGTCGGCAACGGAGATCAGGTATGCAGGTAAACAAGCAAGGTCAAATGGCAGCCAGAGATCAGGAGAGGAGAGAGCAGCGTGGTCAGGAAGCCAGGTCAGGTGTGAGATCAGATGCAGATACAGGGGCGGGTCCCAGGAAAGACTACAGATCAACCAGCAAGAGCTGAACGGTGGGAGCCCTTTTTAAAGGCCCACTGGCGCCAAAGCCGCTGGGCGCCTGCTGGCCGGGATGCGCCTCAGCCTTGCTGCAGTTCTGGAATCTGTATATCCATGACACCTACAGGGGTAGAAGCTAAACTGCACCTGCCAACATTCAGGTTAAAAATAATAGGTCACAGTATACATTGCTGTGAATTCAGGTGAAAGGTGTACGGCTTTAGGAATGTTTATGCAGATCTCTTATGAAACATTACATAATGTTTTTGACCTTTTCCAGTGCATGTAGGCAAGACTTCCTAGAATCGAGGGCTTTGTTTACATTGTAAGATGTATAAATGCATTCCAAGGGGTACTGACCATAGCTTCAGCTATAGACTGACTGAGAACAAGAACTGCAATACAATCCTAATGTAAAAGGTAAGAAGTATATGTCTTTATGGTATTAAACTCATTGTGGGAGGGGGTTTTCTGGTGCACAATTATTTTGCAAAGCCTTTGTAAGTTACAGAGCTGCTGGATGAATACACTTGTCTAATGTTACGTGACAATGGGAATTCAGTATAAAGGGGACGCAATTGCTGAAAATAAGTAAACAAAAAACTGCAGGTTATAATGCCAAAGAAAAGTAAGAACTCCTGAAAGTATTGAAGCCATATATGACAGCCAGGCAACCAGCATTTTGACTAGGAAAGGTCAGCAACTGCAACCTCTATAATTTTTCACTATGGTTCTTCCTTAACAAGATTTTACCAGCTTTCTAAACAAACCCTTCACCATAATCTAGGAGTGCTGAATAGAGAGCTCAATGAGAATGTTGGATGTAGCTTTAACTGCTTCAGCCCCAGAAGATTTTACCCCTTCCTGACCAGAGCACTTTTTGCGATTCGGCACTGCGTTGCTGACAATTGCGCGGTCGTGCGATGCTGTACCCAAACAAAATTGACGTCCTTTTTTTCCCACAAATAGAGCTTTCTTCTGGTGGTATTTGATCACCTCTGCGGTTTTAATTTTTTGCGCTATAAACAAAAAAAACAATTTTGAAAAAAAACACAATATTTTGCTATAATAAATATCCCCATTTTATTTTTTTTTTAAAAGCACATTTTTTTCCCAGTTTAGGCTGATATGTATTCTTCTACATATTTTTGGTAATAAAAATCGCAATAAGTGTATATTGATTGGTTTACACAAAAGTTCTAGCGTCTACAAAATAGGGGATAGATTTATAGCATTTTTATTATTTCTTTTTTTTTATTTTTTTTTTTATATTTTCTCTTTATTTATACAAACTTATCCATAACAACAATTCATTAGATACATTTTCATTTTCAACTTAATTGTTCCATAACATAGGTATCTATATCCTTAATTCATAACCCATTGCCATTATATAATAAATCCCTACGTCCTGGCCCACTCGGCCGATTCCTTCATTCCCCATCCTTTCCACCCCTTTATTTTTTTTTACTAGCAATGGCGGCGATCTGCGATTTTTATCGTGACTGCGACATTATGGCGGACACATCGGGCAATTTTGACACATTTTTGGGACCAATGGCAATAATACAGCGATCAATGCTATAAAAATGCACTGGTTACTGTAAAAATGTTACTGGCAGCAAAGGGGTTAACACTAGGGGGCGATCAAGGGGTTAAATTGTGTTCCCTAGTGTGTATTCTAACTAAGGGGGGATGGGACAGACTAGGGGAGATGACAGATCGCTGTTCATACTTTGTATGAACACGCGATCTGTCTCTTCTCCCCTCAGAGAACCGGGATCTCTGTGTTTACACACAGAGATCCCGGTTCTCGCCCTGTTATGAGCGATCGCGGGAGCCCGCTGGTCATCGAGACCACTGGGCACTCGCATCGGCTCCGGGGGCGAGCTGCGGGTGTGTGCCCCTAGTGGCCGCCTTAAAGAGCGACGTGACATGACGACGATTCGCCTACCCATGCCACTCTGCCGCAGTACTACTGCGGCGGCTGGTCGGCAAGCGGTTAAACAAGATTTTAGTACGGTTATACTGTATATATCACTTCTGCTATACTGCTTTTTGTGTTAGTACAGTACATGTCACATCGTTTTTTTTCTGTAGGCGGGATTTTTCTTTTTAATTAGCAGCAGGGCATTTACTTGAAGGCATGGTCTAGGAGGAGCGAAAAATGCAGTGCACGAAAAATGGGCATAGTTTAAATGATAGAAATAAATAACTAAACCTAAAGTTGGGACTTTATATGAGGCAATATGAAATATATACATACACCTCCATCCCGATACATTGAAAGAAAGGAAATGAATAATGGGACTTATATATATATAAAAGGGGAGAGGGGAAACACAAAATGTCCCAATCGTTCTCACCTAGCTGAGTTATATGGGTATAATTGTTGATGGTATCAAAGGTAAAAAGCATTATAGATAACGTTATCCCCGGAAGCTGAGACGGAAGACCCCGAGGCACGGCAAAGACACCAATAACCAATAGACATAGGAGGAGGGTATCAAATTTGTAGCTGTGGTATATATAGTTAGTGGTATGCATAGTTCACATTGTAGCTGATTCCCAAAGAATATCTGTGGAGATCAATATAAAAAATATAATTATAAACTAGATCCACAGCTGAAAGACTGAGGAGAAACTTCCAAAAATGTAAAGTGTAGTAAAGAAAGTTATCACGTGATTGAGTAGCGAGAGGTGTTGAAATGAGGTAAAATAAAAGAATAAAGTTAGGCAGTTATTGAATGTGAAAATAAGTGTAATGTAACGTGAGTACCTGCAAAGATATGTAAAGGATAAAATACAAAAACGTGCAGCAGTGTCTTGCGAGTGAAGCCAGCTAGAGTGTCGGCATGAAATATGTGTAATTTAAATAGCGTTTGGCGCTCAAACCTCCCACGTGGAATACGCAGATAGACAAACACGCCAGCGGCGCAGCGTCAAGAGTGACGTCACATGCTCGGCATGTGGGCATGGCGTCGACCCGTAGCGAGTACCCGCCCCACCCCCCACAGAGGGAGGGGAGGCCACGGTACGGGTTGCAGCTCCCGGGGATAAGGAGGCAAAGCCCAACCCCAGCTGCCGGAACTGGTCCCTTAAAGAAGGAAAAAAAAACGTAATGGCAAAAATAGGTCACAGATTATAATATGGTTAAATATGATAATTTAGTGATGTGCTTCCATCCCTAGTTGTATAGAAATAAATAACTAAACCTAAAGCTAGAGTTGGGACTTTATATGAGGCAATATGAAATATATACATTGAAAGAAAGGAAATTAATAATGGGACATTATATGAAGCATATCACTAAATTAAATTTAGTGATATGCTTCATATAAAGTCTTATTATTCATTTGCTTTCTTTCATAGTTTAAATTATGCTAAATATTGGGCGTGGCTTAAAGGGGTGTGGTTAAGTAGAGTCTGAGATGACTTGCCTAGTGGAAAATGGGGTAATATATAGGGAATGTAGGTAGGGCAGAGTCCAGAGGTCAGAAGTATGTAGGGCATGGGGTTGGGGGGGGGCAGATTTGAGGTGTGGATGGAGAAGAGGGGGGGTGAGCAGAGTTGGGGGTTGGGCAGGTGAGCAGAGTTGGTGGGGTGGAGAAGAGGGGGGTGAGCAGAGTTGGGGGGATAAAGAAGAGGGGGGTTTAATAGGGTTGGTGAAGGGGGGGTTATGAGCAGAGCTGGGCTGGTCCGGGCTGCTGAGAGGGAAGACACTGGGACAGGACGGTGGGGTGACAGGAACACAAGAGTTGCTGAGTACATGGCAGTGACTGAGGAGTCAGGCTCAGCACAGGACAGTCAGCAGACAGCTTTCTATAGAACTCACCAATGCGGCTGTAGCTTTCCTGGTGGCAGGCATGGGCATCACACCAATCACAAGCTGAGCCGGGACAAGACTGAATACTGAAAGGAGCATTAGTGGAGGGCGTGAAGCATGTTACACGTTATAGTTGTCACCAAAAAAGGAGGTGAGGATAATTCTTTCAATGGAGATACCTATTGACAGCTGCCTAAGAGGAGATTTTTCCCATTTTGGAGAGATTTCTCTTCACTTCCTGCTGTGTCAATATGGCAGGAAGTAAGGAGAAATTAACCCAATTGGGTACATACAAAAAGGAAAAGGTCTTAACTCTTGCCCCCTTTATTTTGGCTTAGAGACATCTTAAAAAACATAGTGAAGCACACAAATGTGGGCATGTAAGAAACCAAATCATGTGCTCCTAAAGTGCCATGTCAGTTACAGAAGGGTGTGATGACTGTAGAAGTAGGTGAGGAGTGATGTAAAGAAAGATCTTGAAATGCTCAGATTGTTAGAAATCTTTTCTATTGTACACCATAACCAAAGTGTTTTGGGGTTTGGAATGAACCAGGGGCCCCCAGGCAATCAGAGATTATGGGGCCACACAGTATATACACACACACAGTATACAACCACACAGTATACACAGACATGTTTCTATTGGCTGAGAAGGTACTGGAGAGGTGGGGCAGCTATAATCTCAGGATTTTTAGACCAAAAGGATGTTGGTAAGGGACATTTCAAAGACAGATGTAAAAAAACACAGATTTTTACATACTGTCCCTGCTTTTACTGAGGCTGGCAACCCTGATGGGGCCCCCTGGAATGAACCCACAATAACAGAGAGCCCCACTTTTTCCAAGGTATCCCATCCTGGCTCCACACTGAACCAATACCATACGCTGATTTACAGTTCCAAGGCTTAACCACTTCAGCCCCCTAAGGATTTGCCCCCCCGGGCCACTTTTTGCGATACAGCACTGCGTCGCTTTAACTGAAAATTGCGCGGTTGTGCGACGTTGTACACAAACAAAATTGACGTCCTTTTTCTCCCCACAAATAGAGCTTTCTTTTGGTGGTATTTGATCACCTCTGCGGTTTTAATTTTTTGCGCTATAAACAAAAAAAGAGCGACAATTTTGAAAAAAAAAAACAATATTTTTTACTTTTTGCTATAATAAATATCCCCCAATTTTTTTTAAAAAAACATCAGTTTAGGCCAATATATATTCTTGTACATATTTTTGGTAAAAAATAAATAAAAATCGCAATAAGCGTATATTGATTGGTTTGTTCAAAAATTATAGCGTCTACAAAATAGGGGATCTATGCCATTTTTATTATTTTTTTATTATCATTTTTTTTACCAGTAATGGTGGTGATCTGCGATTTTTAGCTGGACTGCGACATTGTGGCACTTTGACACTTTTTTGGGACCATTGACATTTATACAGCAATCAGTGCTATAAAAATGCACTGATTACTGTGTATATGTCACTGGTAGGGAAGGGGGTTAAATGTGTTCTCTTGTGAGTGTTTATAACTGTGGGGGGATGGGACTGACTGGGGGAGGAGACATATCGCTGTTCGCAATTAGTAGGAACAGCAGATCTGTCTCTCCTCTCTTGTCAGAATGAGAATTTGTGTGTTTACATACACAAATCCTCGTTCTGGCTCTCATGCCCACAATAGTGCCCACCGGCCACTTGCATTGGGTACCAGCGATCGGCGCCTGCTATGGCTCTTTAAGGAGCCGCAGTACAGGTACGTCAATTCACGGGAGGGAGCCACATTGCCGCCGTATATCTATGTGAGCTGGTCGGCAAGTGGTTAAAGAGGAGCTCCAGGCTCCCTCAGAAAAAAATTTATACAAATACTGTAGCTGCTGAGTTTTAGTATTAAAAAAGACAGTTTTCCTTATGCAAAGTCCTATGCTGAATTAGCATGATGAATACAGTGCCATAATCAATAGCATTGATAGTAAATAGTTCCTGTGCAATCTATGCATCAGTTCATCATTAATGGAAAAGGTAGCTGTCCTTAGAGTATAGCCAGTTCTGTAACAAAGACAAGAAGGGAGAGGAAAGGAAGCGCACACCTAAGTGTAGAGGTTAGAAATCATTTATTTCACAAGGATAAAAAACACTTACAAGATGTAAGCTGTTATCAGGCTCAACAAAGCAGGGGGGAGAGGGAAGGCTGCCCCGGTCCATCCTTTGGGTATCGCTCCATCTACGGGGTTGTAGAGATCAGGTGTAGGTTCTCTCAGCATCCTGTGGCTACCAGGAAGCAAACCAGCATGGAATGCAGCCAAAAATTACGTCACCGGATGGACGAGAACTGCCTGTTCTCGTCCATCCGTTCTTGTCCATCCGATGATGTCATTTCCGCCTGTGTTCCACGCTGCTTTGCTTCCTGGTGGCCACAGGACGCTGAGAGAACCTACACCTGATCTCTACAACCCTGTGGATGGCGCGATACCCAAAGGATGGACCAGAGCAGCCTTTCATCTCCCCCTGCTTTGTTGAGCCTGATACCAGCTTACATCCTGTAAGTGTTTTTTTATCCTTGTGAAATAAATTATTTTTAACCTCTACACTTAGGTGTCACTTCCCTTTCTCTCCCTTCTTGACTTTTAATATTAGGACACTTACCTGTCCAGGAATCCCCTTTTGGGTGGAGCTTTGCTTTAAGGCCTGAAGAAGCGGTCAAACCCCTGAAACGTGTTGGCTATTTTACATCTTTCTTTGCATGTTGACATCTTTCTTTATAGCATTCTTCTCCCAGTGTTACATCCATCACACCCTAATGAGACCAACAACTCAATGAGTAGAGAAGCCACATAAAACAGTTTCCTGCAACATCCAGGAAGTTACATAAGTAGACATTTCCCCAAAGCGTGTCAGTGATGACAGAGAGAGTTGTAGAGGAAGTTTAATGCCTGTGTCATCTTTGGATTTTTCTCCCAGCTTATCACTTGTGATTTGTATAGCAGGTGTGCCAAAGAACACGTCCACCACTGATACGAAGCAAATCTTCCCAGCCTCTCTGATTTCTTTACTTGGCTTTGCTTTTATTTGGTTTAATTCATGATTTTCATTACTATTTTCATCTCCAGGTTTTGCTGCAGACATGTATTTAATCGACCCAGTTACAATTGTCCTATCCATTGTCACCTGTGTTTTTCTGGCACTTTTTTCATCCAGTCAGAAGAAAAAAGTTCATCCAAATTATCCTCCTGGACCACCACGTTTGCCTATTATTGGAAATTTGCACATTATAAATAAGAATAAACCTTATATAACTTTTCATGAGGTAAGATTTACAACTTTCCAGTGAGTGGTTAAAGTGTATGTAAATGGAGTCCAGCTAATTAATAATGTTTTATAATG